>VXBO01001271.1:1843-35360 GCA_013400135.1 Rhinoptilus africanus | reverse complement strand
GCAGCCCTGAGTGATGTGCTCTGGGCAATCCTGCTTCGGCAGGGGGTTGGACTGGATGATCTCTAGAGGTCCCTTCCGACTCGGAAATTCCGTGATTCCATGATAAAACAGCAGGAGAAATGGCAGAGCAATAGTCCCTGGCTAGAGCAGCGCCGGGGTGCGGGTGTGGGGATGGGTCACTGCGTGGTCTCGGCTCCAACGCCGGCAGAGGTGGCAGGAGCGATGCTCCCGGGTCCTCCCATCTCATTGGGTATCTCCCTCTTCCGAGACACAGCCTGAAGCAATGCATCTCGCTATCCGTCACAGGAAGGTTTTACATACAATAAACCTGTTGGGTTTACAAAGGAATCACCCCGTTGTGATTCCTTTCTCATCGCACCCTTCCTTTGCAGAGGCACACCCCTGCTCTCTCTGCCTGGGGAAATTACTCGTTTCTTTGGAGGAAAAAAAAAAGGCAAAAATGATTTTTCCCTGCTGCTGCAATCCCGCCGGCTGGCATGGAGACCCGCTCGGGTTTTATTGCTTGGTTTCCATGTTGCCTTGCCCGGCCGCCCGCGGGCTTCCTCAGCGCTCTTCAAATACATTAGCGGGTGCGATTGTTGAAAGAAACGCAGGCGTGACATTAAGTGGATTCCTGGCCCCGCCGTTTGTCATCATAAGAAAAGGGGTCACTGAAGGGGATTAGCATAAAGTGCACAAATAACTTCCACCGAGAGGCTTGTTAATCACTTCCTAATTCCCCGCTCCTGCTCAATATTGGGGGGGGGGGCATTGGGCCAAAATTAAAAGGGAGCTGTCGGGCAGCTGAGGGCTTTAAGAGGCAAATGTCGGAACCTCAGCTAGGAAAGGACCGTGGTGACATCAGCCAGCATGTTTGCGGCTGAAAAAGGGAAATCTCTCCAATGACAGCCCCGTGTCGTGCAGAAACTGCTTCCCAACTTATTGCCTTTGAGCTTCCCACGGAGAGTGGCCCGAGCCCCGGCGGTTTGGCTGAGTGGGCAGGTGTCCATGGTGTCCCGGATGCCACAGCGGCTGGTGGCTGCTGGGTGTTCACCCCGGGAGAAGCTTCACCGACAGCATCCAGCATCGCGCGCGGAGGTGCAGCCGTGGTGGGAACCGTCCCCTGCCTCCCTGGGGTGGTTCCTCACCCGTGGGGTGCAAAGAAGGCTTTTGGTGCATGAAGAGGGGGTTAGAGCAAGTGAAGTATGGGGCTGGACCCACTGCCGTGGCCCAGGACCCATGCCAGCACCGGGACAGGCTCCTGGAGCTTTGGTGACCATCCCTACAGCAGGGGGCTGGTACCCAGAGCTGCCCCGGGAGCCGGGGGTGGCCCTGCGGGCGCTGCTCTAGGGAGAACATCCTAATTAATATAGCAGGGTTTGGTTGTCCTTTTGAGCTTGGCACGTAGCAGCTCCGGCTGAGCGCATTGTCCATCCGCGACTTCAAATGTGCCGGGATCCTTCATTTCCTTTCTTTTGTAGCGGTCAAATCTCTGTGTCCCACACCGGAGGGCTGCGCTGCGGAGCGGGGATTGCCACTTCCTTGGGGAGGCTCCTATTTTGGATCAGGATTGGGGATGAGGGTTACATTAGGGCAGGCTGAATTAAAACCGTAATAATACACAATACGTGGCCAAGTCCCTGCGTCCTGCCGAGCGGAGGGCGGCCACGCCATCCGGAGCCTGGCCCCTGGGGTGCTCTGGCTTTGAGCGGAGGCTGCAGGGTTGCTCCTCTGCCCTCCTTCTCCATGGAACGGGGCGACTTAATTCCACCACCCATGGTGTGTGTGCTCCCAGACACCGGCCCAGTAACGGCGGGCATGGCCTGGGTGCCGGGCAGGAGCAGGGGGCTGAAGTCTCCCCACAGGCGGCAGATCCGCGGCCAGCCAGGCGTTCTGCTCCAGCTTTCCTGGTGGATCTCTGCAGGGCACACTCCAGCACAGGCGTGCCTGGGCACTAAAAGCCTGACCCCTCATCTTCTCTGCGATGTCCTCCTCCTCGCGTTCACTTATTAAAAAGGACCTAGGGAAAGAACTGCTAGCGCCCGCAGGTGGTTTGTGCTCACTCGGAGAAACGCCACCGCTAATGAATCTGGCAGGGGAATATCAGGCTCAACTTCCAGATCAAGGGTCTGAAAAAGGGTTCAACTGCGCCTGGGATTTGGGTGAGCGTCTGGCAGACAGAGAGAAACCTCGCGGAGGAGGCAGCAGCGGTCGGTGCGGTGTGTCCTGCCGTTACCCTCCGATTTGGCACTTGTGGGCTGCAGCGAAGGCAGCGCTGGGGGCGCACGGGGCGGGGGCTTGGCTGTTGATGGGGAAAGAAGAACGTAACACAGGCTGCAACCAACACATCCATCCTTCTGGGTGGTATGAGGCCCCTCTCCCTTCCTCGTGCAGCTCCTGCTGTGTACCGTCTTGCCACGGTGGAGCTTTTCTTCGTGGGGGAGGTACTTGCCCTTGGAGAAAAAGTGCCGTCTGCGATTTCCCAAAGTCCAACAGAAATCCACAGCGAGCCCTGCGTATCACGGCCCATTAATCCCTCTCGCCCACATCATGCATAGGACAGTGATCAAAGTCAGGAAGAACAATTCGATTTGAAAAGGGAAACAATAGATTCGGTTTGGTTCAAAGGCATGGATTTTGGTTCTGGAAACCAGGATTTGAAGAACAAGGTTCAGCAGTTTTTAGGTTAGCAAAAGAAAGGAAATCTGAAATGCTTCAGAGAAGCTGAAGTAGTTGAAAAGATTCGGGCAAGGATCGGTGATTCCCAGTTTGGGCATGGGAAACAATGCTGGTGAGCTTGTTGTGAGTGCGGGGCTGGCGTCAGAGGTAGGAAACGGCTGCTGTGTGGTAGCTCTGCAGTTCTTGGACTGAGCCTTTAATTCTCCTCATTATTAATTCCTTTTTTCTTTCTTTTTTTTTTCCCTTCAGCATGAAAGACTTTCCAGGTAAGAATTCTATTTTTTAGAGTTTTTTCTATGTAATGTTTATTGACAGTGTATTTTCCTATGGCTTTGGGGTTTCCCTGTGCTTCAACCCAACAGCGTCAGCTGAAGCTGGCACTGGCCCTTTGGTTCTCACCTTGGCTCAGCTGCTTTCCCCTCCGCTTTCAGACCCTGCTCCCCAAAGTGTTTAACAGCCACTCTGCCGAGAGGAAAAACCCTCTGCGCCCCGTGAGACGTGGAGCCCATGAGAGCTCCATGGGACGTTACTGCCTGGCTGGGGGTTGGGCTGATACCAACTGGGTCTTTCCCAGTGTAAAAGCGGTGGGGGCTGCCGTGCCGTCGCAGCGATGCCCCGCTGCGGGGTGTTGGGGGGGGGCTCTCAGCCATCCCAGCCACGGCCCGATGGGTCGGGCTGATACTGGCTGCCCCAAAGCACCAGCGGCTCCACCGTGCTGCGTCTTCATTGCCGTTTAGGTTGGAAGCAGCTACGAACCCCACCACCAGCGACTCCTCCTACAGCGACCGTGCCTCGAGTCGCTCCAGTGCCTACACCCGCAGGGAGAACCGGTTAGCCGCCCTCAGCAGCCGAGCAGAAGAGGAGAGTAACAGGGACTACAAAAAAGTAGGATTTTTTCAATGTATTATTGCCATTGCGTGCACCTTCGGAGCTGCCTGTTGCTGCAGAAACCTGCACTGGGGGTCTTTGGAAAGAAAGAGAAAAAGTTTATTTTCATTTTCTCTATTTCCATTGCTTTTGGAAGTCACACCAGCCTTTTTCCAATGCATCTGCCCTTCAAAGGGTCGGAAAAGGACAGGGGGTAAAAGGAGACCGTTCAAAATCAGATATCTGGGGGAGGAGGACTGAGGAGTCAGGCTGGAGAAGTGCTGGGGGGATCTGAAAGGAGTGAGAGAAGATACTGCCGAGCGTGCCGGCATGGCTCCAGCATGCATAGCCCCACAGAATCGATTTTGCTGCTGTAACATTCCAGAATTATTTTCCTATAATCTCTGAAACTTTCAATATAATCCTTGAAAGGCAGTAATACAGCCTGCCGTGCACAGCCACGGTCCGTGCAAAGGCCGTATGAAAAGTAAACGGGGTGAGGTGCCCTCAGTTCCGGAGCGCCCGTGCTGCTGGAGAGCCTGGGGGGTCAGCAGCCCCCCGAAGAGGCAGGCAGTGTGCCCGCTGGGTCCTCTTAGAGGGATGGAAATTCTGCTGGTTTGAAGGAAGTGAAGGCAAAAAGTCCATTTTGGAGTGGCCTAGAATAGTCCTCCTTCTCCTCCACTTCAAACTAAGCGCAGCTGGAGTGGGTGGTGGGGGAGAGCTCGGCAGAATCGCAGATACAGCACGCGCAACTTAGTGCTTTATTATGCTTGGTGGTTTACCTAAATTAAAAACATCCCTTTGCTCTGCCTCTTGGCTGTGTTTAAACACCCTACAAAATTAAACAGCTGTTTTCTTACTCCGTATGAATTATGAAAAGGCAAGTAAAGCGTCCTAACTAGTTCTGTTTGCCCTTCTTCTAATATCCTGAGACGGGGGAGCGAAGCAAACCCCGAGGCTGCCTCCACCCGGTGCTGAGGACGGGCGGCTGCGGCAGAACGGGGTCAGAATGAAGAGCTGCCTGGTTAATAGACATCTTTTGTTTCGTATTTCAGTTATATGAAAGTGCCCTGTCTGAAAATCAAAAGCTGAAGTCAAAACTGCAGGAAGCCCAGCTTGAGTTGGCCGACATCAAATCAAAGTTGGAAAAAGCAGCCCAGGTAAGGCGAAAACTGGGGAAACTGAGCACTGACCCATGACAAACCAGTGCGTTTCCCAGCACGGGGAAGGATTTAGCTCTTGGGAGGGAAGGTGCTACAGAGGAAACAGTTATCTTTCGCAGAGATAAGTGTGAGTGATTCTGTAAAGACTGCTGCTTCTCCGGGCTGTGATCTGTAGGCTGTCTAGGCCTTTGTGCAGCACCCTGTGAATGCCTCTCCATTTTAATAGCTTTCTATTTTTAATTTGCATAGCAGAAACAGGAGAAAACTTCTGACCGGTCCAGCATGCTGGAAATGGAGAAAAGGGTATGTGTCTCTGCTTTCTTCTGGTCTTTGCCTAGTGTTGCTCCGCAGGGCATAGTAATTTCTTGACGGAAAGTGTTAATTTAAAGATAAGTTCTATTTTTGCCTTGTGGAGCAGTGCGCAGTGATAATTGTATTTTGACCTTTTCACTCTGCTCTCTTTGCAAATCATCTTAGTTCTGATTTCTTTGTTACAGGAAGCTGCAGACCAACAAATGGTATTACATCAATGCTAAGAGACTTCATGCTTTAAAATAATCTTCATCCTTATAAATAAAGACTGTTTTGGGACAGTGGAGGGCACAAGGCAAAACTCTAGCTGGGTTGTGATTATACTTGAAATATGAATGTTTGGATGCTCCTTGCTCTTAATTGAAGGGTCACATTCATGTGTTAAGCTAAGCTGACCGGGCAGTGTCTGACTAAATCTCTGCCTTAAGTGACCGTAGCTTCGGTCAGATTGGAAGGGACCCGAGGAGACCAGTAGTCCGTCCTAGGAGAGTCAACCGGGTTAGTCAGGGCTTTGTCCTATCGTTTCATGAAGAACTCTTGAGCGTTGGGTTTCCAAAGCTGCAGCCCCTTCTTCCAGTTCTTAACTATCCTCATACTGGGGTTTTTTTTCCTTACATCTGGTCAGAACCTCCCCTGCTTCAGCTGATGGCCGTTACCGCTCATTCCCCCACCAGTAACCACCAGTGGTTAATTAAAGCTGGAGCCTGCTTCCAGTTTCTCAGTAACGTCCATTTACACCTTGGAGGGTCACCTAAAGTGGAGGTTCCTCCTAAAGTGTTTCACCTCCTGAATTTTTAGGAGCTTTGCTGGGTGGTCAAACCCCGTGGTTAAATGCAATTCCTACTATGAAAGACCTTAATTATTTATGTGTAAACACTTCCCGGGATTTGCCAGATATAGTTTGGAGAAGGTGACGTTCAGGATCCCCGCTTTGGATGGAGTTAGTGTACAAGGGTGTGATACAGCCACCGGCACAGGGTTTGCCTGGTGAAGTTGCCGAGGTTACTGGAGCTGAGCTGGTGCTCCGGCCGTGGCACTGCCAGGTCACCTCAGCTGAGCGTCCCTGCACCGCTCTGACCCCTCAGACCAAGATTCCCAAAGCGATGATCCGTGTGGCTCCTAGGTGTGCTAATTAGCAGGCTAAGTGGAGTTACCAAACGTGCAACCATCACTGTCATCCGACCGTAGCTGCCGGGGAGGTCATGGCACAGGTGGAGATTTTCTTTTGGAAAAAAAAAGAGAGTGGGGGTGGTCAGAGCACGGGGCGGACAGCCCCAACCGGAGGGAGCTCGAGCTCGCACCGCGGATCCCGTCTCCCACCCCTGTGATGCTTCCAAGCTGGGGCAATGTCCTGCATTGCCTTTGTTGAATTAGGATCACAACAGCCCCAAATACAGGTTTCTGAGAGTTAGAGAGAAAAAAAGTGCCCGACTGTTACAGTGAAGGTGGCATTAACTGTTTCCAGGGCAGCTGGACTGATGAATCCCTAGATGAAGTGTGCTGTGGACAACAAGTAACCCAGAACCTATCATCCACGGCCACGCTCAAAAGCTGTGTTTTCCTCACTCTCCTGGCCTCATATTTCTTTGCAGAGGACAAAGGAGCGGGGCAGAGGGTGTAAAGCCTGTTCCTGACCCACCTTTGCTATTCCCGCCAGCTCCTGGGCTGGTTTGAGCCCTCTCAGGTTGAAGAAGTCATTGATGGCATCCAGGTCTCTCCCTCCAGGCAAGGGCCCTCGCTGCCCGCCGAGGGCACCACCAGTACGCGCATGGCAGAGCCGACCTGTGTAATTGCTGCTTTCCAAAATATACTGAAGTCAGTCAGTGTTACAGCTTTGAAGCCCTAAATTAATCAGGGAGAAGCAGAATTTCCAGGCACCTTTCCCTGTTTGCTGTTTCTTATTTGACGGGCTCAGTGCATTTTCTCGTTGCCTCCTTTAGTGGAGTGTGCTTAAATCCGTGGCTTCGCCTACAGAGCTCAAAATCATGTTACATCATAAATTCCTGAAAACTGGGACCGCTGAAGGTGGGGGGATGGTTGATGGTTTCATTGAAGGGGTGTGAGAGATCTCAGGATCCACCAGTGCGAAGCGCCTGCTGGTTTCCCATCTGCCCCATCCCCTCTGATCCGCTCCCGGTTGTAACCTGTGCGTTGCTTTGAGATTGTTTTCAGTGAACGCTCCTACAGAAATACGAGACTCTTATTTTTCTTTAAAAGAAAGCTTACTGTAGGTTTTTCTTTTAAATCCTTCTGACCATCTTTGTTATGAATCCTTGCAAACAGGAGAAGCGAGCCCTGGAGCGGAAACTCTCGGAAATGGAAGAGGAGATGAAGGTAGGAAATAATCGGTTCACTCTATCTATTCCGGTTTTTATGCTTTGTATTAACATCTTTTTGGGATTGCCACCCAGGAGTAGGATATTAAAGGTGTGCACGGGAAGGGACCCGTGTTACCTCTGCGCGTGTTCCTTTAAGCAGTCAGAACTTACATTAACAGCCACGTTCTCCAAACATGAAATATTAATAAAACTGTCCGATTATCATTCATCTGATCGCACCATATGTTTAATTTGTTATGCCGTTTGATCCGAGAACTGTGAAAGCTGTTCTCCTTAAATGCTTTCCCAAACTAACCTTTTGTGGCATCCGTGAGTTTCAGTGTGCTGATCCTCTGTGCTCTGAATAGTCTGCAGCCCGAGCTAAGCCGCGGCGGTTCTCTCCAGATGGGTAAGAAGACAAAGCTGGCTTTTGAGATCACGCACACTGGCCCAGGAAAAAAACCACAGAGTGATTGTGTTTCTGTACTCCCTTCCTAAAGCATGTTACTGGAAGGCTGGGGTAGCCCGGAATAGATTTCAGCCAAGTGGAATTTGCTTCCTGATGAAATGTGCAGCATGGCTTACTGGCACCAGACATCCGCCACCGACCGCTCCTTCGCCTTCTCTCTCTCTCGTGGCGCGGCTTCAAAGGACGGTTCTCCTCCTGCCGTGGCTGGGACGCCCTGCGAGCACGGGGCTGGCGGGGGAGCACCGCAGAGCAGGAACTACACCTAAAACCTCACACTCACTTTGCAGCGTTACATCATTTTACGCTCTTTTAATGCTCGTATTCACAGAATGCCCCCCTCTGCTCTGTGCCCTGCGCTTTCACTCCCTTTGAGCATGGCCCAGGTGGGACCAAGCTGGTTTAAGAAGGAAGGAGCTCCTCTGAGAGCTGTGAGCTCTCCCGGCACGGTGCACTGATGGAAACAATTTTCTGCCACCCCGGAGGAGGTTCCAACTTTATGTTTCTATTTGAAGCTTCATGTATTTACCGGGCATACATCTTTGGAAGGACCCGTTGGCTTGTGCTGCATCTTCTACTGTGATAAGTAGCAGAACGATTTGGTGAACGATTTGGCTCTCTTGGTCTCGCGCAGAGGAGAAAATAAGTGTGGATGTGCTAGCCAGAAGGGGAAGGAGAAAGGAGTGAATATGCCTAAATTCCAAAGTCTTTGTTCAGCGGCCTTTAACTCCAGAGATACCTTCCCGTAATTACAGAAACATGGTCTTCAAGAGAAAATGCAGACAGGAGCGGTCCGTGTCGTTTCTTCCGCTCTGCAGCTCACTCTGCAAACCAGCTCAGTCCGTGGAGTGAAAAGACAAATTGGTGGCCTCTAGCGGCCTGTCGGGTTTGAAACTTGCATATTGGTTCGGAAAGCAATTAATGAAAGAAGGTGCCTGTAGGACCTGTTGGACACCCCCAAAGCGCCTCTGGTTGGGGTCATCCGGAGCTGCAGAAGCCAAGGTGGTGCAAATGGAGAAGCGCTGCTGGAAGTTTGACATGTTCTTACATTGCCCCGAGAGACGGGAGCTAGAGGAGCCTGTGGTGTAACTGAGGATGGGCTGATGGGTCCTCGAGACGGTACTTACTCTTACTCTTTTTGCTCTCTGCTGCCTTCTTACTGCATTGATCAACCAAAGTGGCCTTTTGTTGATAGAATAAGTAGACATGAAATTTGAAAATATCTCCTCTAAGGTGCTATTAGATTTCCACTAGTTTTTGCAAAAACTCAAGCATGAGGTGAGTACCTGAATGCAGCGACATGTCCTTTTTGACAGCCACTCAGTAAAAAGGACTATAAAATCTCTGGAGATAAAACTGTTGCACTGGACGAGCACTTTCCATGTCCAGTCTCATCGTGCCTTAAAGCGGGAGAGTCGGCCCGGTTGTGTTTGCCTAAATGCAATAACCTCCGCAGAGCGGCTGAGTTAATCCCTAAATCTGGAAGTCGAGCCTGGAAAACCAATCCAGTCATTCTGGTTAGACTTTCATTCCCGCTTCTTGCTCTAGTGGAATAGTGGTCGAGCAGAGTCAGAAGGAGTAAGCGACTGAAGCTAATCCACCAGTTTCCTTTAACGTGGAGAGCAGCAAGGGGAAGCAACCAGACGTGCCGGGTTGTTAGGTCTCGGGTAATACTGCCCTTTTGGGATTCTTCCCACTGGGCTTCGAGCTGAACCAGTCCAGCATGGCTCACGTCCAGCTTTTTGATCCTGGGGTGTCTGTGTCCAGTTCTGTGCATCAGACGTCTCGGCCAGGGCTCTCCTCCCAGCTGAATTCTTCGGAAGAGGAGACACCGCAGCCGTCGCAGGACGGTCCCAGGTTTCTGTAACACAAACGCTTTGTAGTTCAGGCTGTGCTTGAGGGAACGAGCTTTGTTCTTTCATGAGTTTAACCCCTGCCAACGAAGCAATGGAGAAATGGAGAGGGCTGGGACAAACTCGGTGATCTCCAGAACTCCTTGGTGCCCGAGCTGCTCCTGCAGACCTGCTCTCCCGAAGGTGACAGAGCGGAGCAGCGTTTTCCTGAGTGCCTGCGGAATCTGACTGGAGATACAGCAACTTGGCTGAGGAAGGAGAAAGAAAATTAGCATTTGTGCTGAACTGAATTCGATGCCAAGTGCCTGAGGTCCCAACTTAACACAGCAATTTGTCTTGAAGGTCACAGAAGCTTCTTTCTTCCGTAGCAGCACTGCACCTCCTGCCTTTGTACGTTGTGCATGCTTTGGGCATTTTTATTTCCCCGAGTGTTGCAGGCACAAAATCCTTTAATTGAAGGCAGGTAGAGCTGAACTGAGAAACCTGCTGTCGGCCAGCCAAGTATCAAGCAGAGTGATAAGCAATCACAGCGGGATTGTCCAGATTCTGGTCGTCGCCCTTGGCTTCGGTCCCAGCTTCCCAGCCTTTCCTAGGTTTCTTGGATAAATAGAAGGCTGTCCTACCTGCAGCACGCACATTTTTACCCAAGTGATCCTTTTTGTCGGCTGTGGCAGCGTGCTGAGACTGCGTCTTACCGTGCCAAGGAGGTTTCGTGCTATATTGGTTAGGAAAAATAAAGGTGGTCTCTAAACCGATCACAATCGTTTCCATCTCACATAGCACGGCACCCCCTGTCACATCGGGGTGGCATTTTCTGCCAGGCAGAAGCTCAGCTGTGTTTCCCTGTGGTAAAACAGAGGACGTTTATTATCCATGGTACCACCAAAAGAAATGAGTCTTCCGGCATGACCCATCCTCTGGCGGCTCCTGGCTGTGATTTATCGCAGGGCGGACGTGTGATGTCCCTCTGTGGCCTCACCGAGGAGGAGCCGGCACAGCTTGGGTGGGTTAGGTGATGGGTGAGCTTTGGTGAGAGGGCATCTCACTGCCAGGGTGTCCCTGGAGCTCTCCTGGGGTTTGTTGGCTGGGGACTGTCTCAGGAGCTGTTGACTTATCTGGTGTCAGATTTGGGTTGGTGTAGTCCAAGTAGTGGGAGCTGCTTTGTCAGTTTGATGCTGCTGGGGGGTCCAAACCCCATCCTTTGCTGGCTCCCTGCTCTCACCTGCCTGGATTCCACTGGTTTTGCAAGGCTTTTGGACTCTTGGTATCTTCATTCCTTAACAGGGAGCAGAGGTGGTGCTTTTGGGTAATTAGAATCAAGCTGATGGATGGGGGCTACACAAAATACTTCTCTTTTATATAGGAATGAGCCCTTGGACAAAATGTCCTCGGACACAGCAGGTTCCTTGCCAACCGGAGCCAGCTCCGTGTCATGCAAGCTGGGTGGAAGTCCACCCATGTTCTTTGTGTCGCAGTAGATTTGCCCGTGCAGCTTCTGGTTAAGGGCAGACAGGGACCTCCCTTTGAGCACTTTCTGCTGATTAAATGGCAGAAAGGAATCCCCTTCCCACTACATCCTTCCCTGCGTCTCCTCCCTGCCCTCGCAAGCTCCCGAGCAGGAGGACACAGGGAAGAGCACGTTGGTTTGCAGACGGGACAGAAGCTGCTTGCATTCTGGGCTGGGATTTTTCACGTAAACTTAAAACTACTCTCGTCGCAGTTTCCCTTCCTGCCTTCCCCTGCCCGGTGTCTGTGCTCCCTCCACCCTGGAGCGGGGTTTCCTGTTCCCGTATCCCCGCTGCTCGAGGAGCTGTCGGGAGGCAGGAGGACGAGATGCTGCTCAGAAAGCAGCTCCATGGCCCTTGGCCTATCCGGGCCCCCGCGCTTGGCATAAACACCCGGCATATCGTTTTGCTTTAGCATTACCTGGAAAAATGTTGTCCTTATACAAGAAACGGTGGTGTCTGCGTGGCTTTTACCATTTTCCGGTTTTGCCGTCCTCCTTGCTTTTATGTTCGGTACCTCCCCGTTGCTGCTAGACCTGTGCTCCCCCCGCTTTGGGGCTCGATGTCTGCACCCTCCTTTGCCCACTTGTTTCTTTCGTAACCAAGAATGCCGTGTTCTCCCGTGTAAGACGCTGTCGTTCAAACTCCTCCAGTTAAAGTGTGTGGTTTAAGGTTCTGACTTTTCGCCTTCTGGAGATCAGAGAGAAACTGATCCCCGTGACAGAGAAATCTGGGCAGGGACGAAAAACCCACACACGCCCCAGACCTTTTGGCAGGACTGAAGCCTGCGCCGCAGGGAAGAGGGATGCCAGCAGACGCGGCGCGTGTCTCCGTGGGCTGCTGTGGGACAGGGGCACTTGCAGGTGCTTCAGTCTTTGCTTTTAAAATCTCCCGTGAAGCTCCGGTCACTGTTTGCTACACAAGAGCACTGTAGCTGTTAAGAGATACATGGAGAAAAGGAGTTTTAAAGAAATTCTCAGTTGCCAGCAGTGTTTTCAAAGCCCGTGTGGGGGGTAAGTCAATGGTGGTGGCTCTCACAGTAGTTCCTAAGGCGGTGCTTGGGCACCGTCTGGGTAAACTAGATAGAACCCACAAGAGGCTGTCCTGCTTTGTGGTGGGAAATCCCTTTATTTGACCTTTTTAAAGGCTTTGGGGGTGCCTGGAGAAAGGGATGGTTCCCAAACCATCCTCAGCACGTTTAAGGCTTTCTCCATATCTGAGCTGCTGCCCATCCAGCACTCACTGCTACTAATTTTTCTTTTATTCTCTTTTTTCCTTTTCCTGCTCGTGGACTAAATTCACGTTTCTGTGCCCTTTTTGTCTTCGTGGTGTGTTTTCTCTGTATTTTTTTTTTTCTGTCCACTCCTCTCACTCTCTGCAGAATCTCCACCAGCTCAAACAGATTCACACTCTGAGGCAGATGAATGAGCAACTGCTGGCTGAAAACAGGGCTCTGACCCGGGTCGTAGCCAGACTTTCTCTGCCTGCCAAGCCCTCCGAATCAGAGGAGCTGTAGCTGCTTTCCCTCCGGCTCATCTCGCCTCCCTCTTCCACTTTTCCAGGCAGGTCTCCGCTCCCTTGGCTGGGCTGTCCCCCCTCGCCTTGTTGCCCCCGAGGGTGACTGATGCAGCTTGGGGCTCAAAAGCAGCATGTGGCAAAGGAAAAGCCAAAAGCATGGTGTTACTGCCCGGCTGAAGGCAGGCTTTCGCTGGAGGCTCTCTTCGGTCCTGCTGACTTTTGCTCTGCTTGGCAGGTGACGCTGCCCTCGCCGTTTTACTAACGACCGCGTCGGGGGGCTTGCCTTCTCCTTGCGGATGGGGTCCGTGTCTCCTGTCATCTGGGAGAGAGCTAGGAGTCACCCAGGAGGGAACTAGGAGTCATCCAGGAGGGAACTAGGAGTCATCCAGGAGGGAACTAGGAGGACAGACTCCCTGCTGTGACGGGAAGGCGTGGAGTCGGGTGGATGGCACCGGGGTGGCTACTGATGGATCAGCTGCTTCCCTGCGGCTTAACACTGGCCAGTGGCTTGAGGTGGCTCGTCAGCGCCCGTGGGTCAGCCAGCAGCCCCCTCCCCATCACCTTACCTCCAAACAGGTGGTTTATGCGACGTGTCTGCTCCTAATGTAATTCTTTTTCAATTGGGCTTAGTTCAGTAAGAAGCCGGCACCCAGCAAATAAGATTATCCAAAGTCAGAATGAACAATGTAATAAACGTGCGGGAAAAGCACACATTTTAGACAGGAAGGTGGTTTGTAGAAAACCTACAACTGGGCAGTCCTCAGCAGGTTTTCTTGGTCACTTGAGCAAAGAGAACAAGCTCCTTCCCGCATTTTAAAGCGCTTGAGTTCAGTTTTGGAGCCTGAGTCCGCAGGCTGCGGCATCCCCTCTGCCCCCTGCCCTCCGGCTCAGGGGCAAGCCATGGAGACCCACCAGATGCGCTTCCGTTTTCATCTGCTGTTTTAAATTCAGCGCAGAGCAATTAGTGTTTGAAATCCAAGGACAAGCCTTCTGAAGGCTTTGCCCTTGCACATCACACAGTTAAATTACATCATTTCTTGCTAAGTCATTGGTTTGGTGCTAAAATAAAGCTGTAAATGCTTCTTTCTCAGGGCCCTACTTGTCTTTTGCAGGTTAGTAGGGGTATTCGGGTCCCTTCAGACATAGCTATTTTTTTAAGAAAAGGAAGAAGCAGTATGCTCTCATGGGCTGGAAGTGGCACTAAAAAAATCTATTCTTAGCACACAAATTATACCAAGGCTGATTAACCGTAGAAACAAACTAACCAGGGGAATTGCGGCTTCCCCTTTCCGGGAGTCTCAGTTCAAGACCACGCGCGTGTCGCGGGGGGTGGTTGGTGTTATCTGGCCTGAATTGTGCAGACGGTCAGATTAAATGATCTCACCATCTTTCTGGTTTAAATCTGCAAAAATATTCTCGGCCCCGTCACTGACTCATTCCTTCTCACAAGCGGTGAGTTGAAGTCATTCTCCTTCCCAACGTGCTTTGGCATCTGAGAGGGAAAACTGAGCAAAACTATTTCCAGACTTGGAGAAATAATGTTTCACAACCTGTAAGTCACCAGTCTCTCTTCCGTTCCTAGGAAATATCCACGTTATCGCTTTCCCCCTGCTGACCCCGCTCTGCTCTGCCGTTTCCCGGCTGCTGGTGGCCGGGCTGGAGGAGCCGCGGCTCTGCGAGCTCTGCCGAGGGGTTTCACCTCCTTTAGCAGGTCTAACGCAGGATGTCGCTGGTACCTGCAAACCTTGTCTCACCGGAGTCTCTAGACATCACGGCTATACAGTAATGCCACTGTTTTAAACACTGGCAGATTTGCCGTGCTCTTGCAGCAGTGGTGCTTTTCAAAGAATCTCATTGTCCAAAATCCATGTAAATTCTGAAGTGTCCCCTTCTCTGGTGTCACGGGTAACACACAGCACCGCTGCTTGGACCAGCCTTCAGCCCAAAACTCAGTTTACGCCGACGCATCATGGTCAGTGTCACCGTCCCCTATGGCCATGCCACATCCCTCCTTACCCTTCCCAGTTAGACACTGATGAACCTTCAGGTTTCAGGCCCTGCATGACCAGCCTGCTTCATGCCCAGTTGATTTTACCTGACTCGAGGCTCCTTTGCTTCGAAGTGGGGAATGCCCTTGGCCTGGGAGGAATGAAACGTTATCGGATAGATTTTTAGTTTTCAGGAAGCTTCACTGGCAACGGATGGAGAGGGCTCACAGCCGGGAAGCTTTTCAAGAAGCACTTGCTTTACCTGTATTTCTTCCTTTTTGAATGAATCCCCAAAGTTGCATGTGTGTAAGGCATTGCCACCGTCAGAGCTCCCAGTGAGCTGTAAAATGGGTCTGGTTGCTCTCGGATGTGGCCTCTGGGAACCTGTGACAGATCACCTCTACCAAGGCAAGTGGCAGAACTTCTTATCGCCACCTCATTGCAGTGATGGACACAGTCCAGACGGCGAGGCCACGCCAAGCAGTGACCTCGAGAGGACGGGGACTGTCCATCGCAGACCCCAGTGGGTGGTTGACCTGCCACGATGTGCTGGACTGGGAGGCACCGCGCCGGGTTGTGGGTGTCAGATGAAGCCCAGGAGGAAGCGGAGGAGCGTGGAGTGAGGCGAGTGCTCGCCCCGTTTCTCGGGGCTCCTGAGCACTTTGGTGGTGGGCGATGCCTCTCATTTGGCCATGAGAAATTGCATAAAGAGGCATGACTGCTCTTCTGGTGACAGCCCTGTCATGGCGATGTCCCTGTCGCGCCACCGCAGGGTCCAGTGAGACACTTATAAGCATCACCAGCCGACGCTCTGGACAGCCCATCACATAGTTTTACCCTCTCGCCATGCTGCACTTCTCCTCCTCCTCCTCTGTCTTGCAAAACCTCCCATGGAGCATCCCCCACCAGCGCCAGCAGGGATGGGCGCGTTGGGAGGAGGGAATTGCTGCCGCAGAGCAGTGGGAGCTGGCGTTTGCCCTGGGACCTGCCCGCGCTCAGCGGCAGCGGCCATGGAGGGGCTGCAGATGCGAGGAATGGGCAGGAGGTGGTGGTCAGAGCCAAAACTCCAGCTTAGGAGGAAGGAGAAGGTTTCATGGGGAATTTGAACTCTGGGGGAATTCCTCTAAGATCCATCTTGGCAGAGAGATGTCATCGCTGAGCTCATACCGGTGCCGTTCCTGCCTGCGTGTCCCCGCTCCACCCTGGCATGTTCCAGCAGGCTCCAGGGCTGGTCGCCCTCGGGCTGCTGGCACCAATGGGGCGAGTTACACCCTCTGTGTGACACCCCAGGATGGGAGCGCGGGGTCCCCTTCCCATCCCCAAACAGCTGGGAACGCTCCCCTGAAGGTCACCCGCCTGCAGGGTGGGAAGCAGGGGGAGTCGGGAGGCTTTTGTGCTAATGAGAAATGCCAGAACGGTCTTGTTGACACTGTTTCTTCCTCTATTTCCAATTAAAAGCTCTCTGGCTTTTGTCGGTGCTGCAGCCTCTGGTTGAGCTCTAGCATTAAACGCTGGGCACCAAGGAGGTATCTCCGAATGGTCTGCCACTCCTCTGGCCGTGGCATGCGCGTGTGCGTTAAACATCTGTCAGGTCCCAAGGAGATTTGGGTTTATTCTAACAAGATTTTGCAAGCCAGGCTTGGTCCAGTCCTGAGTGAGAATTCCAGACCTTTGTTTTCCCCTCTAATCCTGGCAAAATGGAAAAAAACAAATCGGACAAAACAGCTTTATAGTTTTCTGCGGACCCCTAATTAGCCTCTGGGAACAGGTTTGGGATGAAGGAGCTCAGAAACAGGTCCTGCCCTCCCAGCCTGGTCCTGACCTAGTGCTGGGGCCCTGGCATCGCTTCTCACCACGGGCTTTCCCAGCTCCGGGGGCTCCCTGGCTCTGTGCTGTGCTCGAGTGCCCTCAGCCCCTCCGCCCCGATGCCCAGTTTGTGAAAACCCTGGAGACAATTAGAGAAATTGCCGACATTGAAAATGCGCTGGGCGGAGGGGATGCAGCGTCCCTGCTCCCTCCCAGCCGCGGGGCTCGGCCGGCCGGCAGCGCCGAGCCGTGTCCCACCTTATCTTTGTCTCTCCGCAGATTTTGACAGAGCTGAAGTCGGACAACCAAAGGCTGAAGGACGAGAACGGAGCCCTCATTCGTGTCATCAGCAAGCTCTCCAAATAGGAAGCCTGAGCAAAGGCAGGATGAAGAGGGGTGCCCTCCACGAGCTGCCGACCCCGCCACCAAGCCCTACCCCAACTTTTCCTCCCATCATGTACAGCAAGTGTTTCAGCCACGGGATCAATCTGTCACACCTGCCTTGCCCTGCCCTTTGCTGTACATTCCCTTTCCGCCCTTGTTTCCCCCACAACACACACCCCTGCCATTTTATTATTTTTAATTTAAGCATGCGTGGTGTCTCGGACGTTTTATTCAAGGGAGAAGAGAACCGTGAGGACTGGGTTTGAGCTGCCAAAACTACTTCTTCCAGAAGCCCAGTGTTTGGTGTTGGACTCCCACCTGGAGTAGGTAGCGCCTACTTTAAAAAGTGACACTTAAGGAACTCACCCAGCACATCCAAGCCCTTCACAGGCGGGAATGTGAAGATGGGCTGGGACCTTGAGGATTCACATCAACCCACCCGAGATGTGGGACTCGGGTTAAAATATGATGCTGTGAAAGCCACCAGGGCTGATTTCTGTAACAGGCCGACGACAGCTGCTTTGCACAGAGACCTTCTCCTTTCGCCCCTGTAGACCGAGTCTTTTATTTAATACAAGATTTTGAACCCGTTCGGTAGCATCGGCGCTGGCTCTCAGCATCAGACCCCGTGTCCCTCACCCTGCCGTTCCGCCGCAGCCTGGGGGATCTGGGATCACCGTGTGTCCCTCCAGGGCTCCTGTCTCCATTAGTAGCACCTGCTAATTGCATCTGGACTCTGGCTCCTCAGGACAGGCTGTTATCACAGGTACTTGCCAAGCTTTATGAAGGACAAGCTTGAACCCCTAGGGATCCTCTGCTGCCTTCACTGCAGATGAGCGTGAATCACCTCGCAGGGAGCTGTGCCCACACCAGGAACCAGCCTTCCCGTCCCAACAGCCGTCGGGGACACTTCCCTGCTCGCTTCACGAAGGCAGAGCCTTGCAGTGGAGTCTGGTCAGGTATTTTAGGTACCATGCGTTGATTGGCAGCAGGAGGATGCCCAAGTGAAAGGCAGCACGGGTTTGTTTCTGGAGAGAGGGAATGCGGGAGTCCAGTGCCACCCACACGGCTGCTGGGGAAGAAGCTCCGTGCAGCGGGTTCCAGGGCAGCGGGGCGTGAAGCGGTGATCACTTGTCCTCCCGCATGCCTTGGAAAGGTGTGGGTCTGTCAGAGGCACAAGGAGCTACCCTTGGGCACGCTGGTACCTGTATCGCTAGGATGAAAGTCCTTTCATCTGTCAAAAGCTTGCAGTAAGCCTTGACCTTGAAGGAAACCTCAAAAAAAAAACCCCCTCTTTAAGGTTACACGTACTCAGAACAGTTTGAAATTGTTCTCTCTATGGGCATTTAGACGGGGGCTCCTCTACGTGCTGTGTGGGTTTGGTGACAGCAGCAGTAACCTGTCGTCAGATCTGCTGAACTTCCCCTCAACAGACTCCTCTCAAACGATACCTTCCCTCTCAGAGATTTCTCGCTGTATCCAAACCACTTTCCCATCTACATCCCTCCACGTTTGTCCTTTTGTTTCCTTCCCTGCTCCGTCCGGCTGAGCCTTGCAGTCTTGGGCACTGGACGCGGAGGTTGCCGTGAAGTTCTTCATTCCCGGGCGCCTCCGTGGGCTGGCGGCTCCTGCCGGGCTGGTCGGACTCTTTCTGCTCTGAGAGAGAAATGAGATACTTGAACGTGAGCGTAACTCTTGGGCTTGCTCAACAGGGTAAAATTTATCTCTTACCAGCCAGTCCTGGGCTTTTTGGAACCTTTTGCTGGTTAGTGCTTCAGAAAGTGTGTTTATTTTTCCTCTCCATTGGGTTTTTTTTCTTTGTTGTTGTTTTTGGGGGTTTTTTTCTAATTCTCCATTTTTTTCCCCCTTCCCCTCCCCATCCTGCCTGTTCCCACCTCTCTGGCTCTTAGAGCTGCCAGTTTGTCCCCAGGCAGCTCTAGACAGAGGCTCCTCTTCCACCGCTCTCCAGCCGGCGGAGTTGCTCCTGCTCGGCACAGAGATGCTGTTTCTCCTGGGACACTGAGGCCCTTCCTCTGCTGCTGTGCTTTGGGGAGGAAGAGACCAAAGCTGGTAACGGCATCAGGGTTTCTGCAGAGCACTGCCTACGCCAGGCGCCCTTTTTATATTACTTTATTTTAACCCTGCTCTATTTAACAGCTTTAAGTCTCGAGATCCAGTCCATGCTTTTTCTGCACGCCGCTCCCACTTGGTGCACTCTTTATGTGAGTACTTCTGCGGTTCTTGATGGTTTTTTTTCTCTTGATGATCCCGCTCCTCGCTTCAGACTTGGGCTCTCGGCCCCAGCAGGAGCCCGGTCCCCGCTGTGCGGCGCGGAGGAGCCCTGCCCCTGCTGGGGCTGCTGGCGGTGGCGCAGCGCTGCCGTCCCAGCGCCTGCGCCCGGCTCCTGCCGCCCGGTGGGACGAGAGGGGAGATTTCAAACCGAAAGATCCTGTTCTTCTCTTGGGGCAGGTTTCAGGCGGCGGGAGGACGCCTGGTATCTGGTTTAGGCAGAGGGTTCAGCCCAATCTGACAAATCCGCCCTGCACTGACGTTTTGCCCCTTCCTACCAGGACACGTTGTGTTTTAGCCTAAGGAACAGGATGCAAAGGGTGCGGAAGGTTTAATTCCTCCACGCGGCACCTTCCAAAGCCAAACCACTTCAGATGAAGTGTCTGCTTAGCACTGGATTATCCCCTGACCTCTGGCGGGGGTAAAGGACCCACCACGTTTAGTCTCGCCGAGGACTAGCCAAAGCTGTGAGGATTCCCTGACGACGATGCAATTGCAAACCAAATTCTTGAGAATGAATTATTTTATTTTGGTCTCACCTACTTAACGCCCGACGTAACCCCTGCAGGGAGGAGGTGACGAGTAGGACACCTCGCACCCTGCGCTTGGGACGGAGATCAAAGCGAGCAGTTTTTAAAACGGATCCCTATTTGAACCAGAGCATTTGCCAGACGTGGTCTCCCTTGGAGAGCACAAGCTTTTTTTCTAAGCGATTGCTTGGGGTGAATTCATTTTTATTGCTTGGGGTGAACCCGCCTATCGTGGCTGCGAGTTTGATGATGGCTCTTTGTAAATAAACTCCTTGGAGAAGCAGGACTAGCTTACGAGATGGGGAGAGAATGTATTTTTATGCAACTTTTGAGTGGCCTTTCAAACCCTGAGATGAATGATTTGTTTTACTGGTTGTTGTTATATAGTATTATAAGTATTATGTGTTTGAAAGTTTGGGAATAATATTCACATCTATGATGCTTGTAAACACAACAGTATTTATAAATGAATAAAATAAGAGTTGATAAAATAGAAGCTTTGACTTTGCTTCCGTTGTTCTGGAGCTTGGGAAGCTGCTGTAAATTCTTTAGCCTAAAATGCCCAGTTTCTCCCAAAACTTTCGTAGCACAAGAGTGCCAATCCTCTCTAAAAGCAGAAATGCTCTGCAGGTCGCGCCTGCTGCAGTTCCGACGTGGGGAGGGCAAGTGCTTCTGCAGGGAGAGCTCAAATGAAGGGACTGTGGATGCACCTCCCTGAAAGCCACCATGCGCCGGGGGGTGACTGGGAGAAGGTCCCATCTGGCACTCACAGAATCCCAGAATGGTGGGGGTTGGAAGAGACCTCTGGGGATCACTCAGTCCAACCCCGTCCAGAGCAGGGTCACCCAGAGCAGGGGGCACAGGAACGCCTCCAGGCGGGTTTGGGATGTCTCCAGAGACGGAGACTCCCCCACCTCCCTGGGCAGCCTGGGCCAGGGCTCTGCCACCCTCAAGGGAAAGAAGTTCCTCCTCATGTTGAGGTGGAACTTCCCATGGTCAAGTTTGTGCCCGTTCCCCCTTGTCCTGTCCCTGGGCACCACTGAGAAGAGCCTGGCCCCATCCTCCTGACACCCCCCTGTCACTATTTATAAGCATTGATAAGGTCCCCCTCAGTTGTCTTTTTTCCAAACTGAAGAAACAGAAATCCCTCAGCCTTTCTCCATCAGAGAGATGTTCCATCCCCTCAGCATCTTGGTGGCCCTTTGCTGTCCCCTCTCCAGCAGTTCCCTGTCCTTCTTGACCCGGGGAGCCCAGCACTGGCCCCAGCACTCCAGATGTGCCCTCCCCAGGGCAGAGCAGAGGGCGAGGATGACCTCCCCCCACCCGCTGGCCATACTCTGCTTGATGCCCCCCAGGATGCCACTGGCCGCCTTGGCCACAAGGGCCCATCGCTGGCTCATGGGCACCCTGTTGTCCCCCAGGACTCCCAGGTCCCTTTCCCCAGAGCTGCCCTCCAGCAGGTCCCCCCCACCCTGTCCTGGTCATCTAACCTTAGACATCGAATCCTTAAGGTCCCAACCGCAGCAGGGCTCGGGCCCGTCTCCCGCCCCGGCACTCAGCCCTGTGCTTGCCCGGCGCAGGAGCTCGGGCAGGACAGACCCAAAAGAGAGACGCGGGCGCTGGTGCCGCATCTCAGAGCCTTTGTCCCCTGTGAGGTTTCCAGAACCCTCTGCATATTTCGGTCTTCAGGGGGGGTTACTGCAGCTTGAGCTTTGCTCCTTGGGCTTAGGGGCATCCAGCACCTCTGCAAAGCAGGGCAGGACCTCGTCATGATTGTACGGACCCAGAGTGTGGGGGTGGGTGAAGAATCTGTGGGGACTGTTGATATTGTCCCACCTGCACCCCCATCCCTCCATCGTCCCTAGGACCTGGTCCCCGCCATGGACACCCCCCCTCCAAGCCCCAGCAGCAAGATCAGGAGGGAACCGGGGCTTCTTTCAGCTCGTTTCTTTAATAAGGAGACAGATATCCTTACAAAATAACCATTTAACGATAAGAGACAGAAACAACAGTCCACACGAGAGGAAGGGGCTTTAAAAGCAGCTTCCCGCCGGAGCCGAGCGCTGCGGGGCCGGGACGGGCAGAGCGGGGCCGGGATGGGGGTCCTGGGCTCCAGGAGCCGCCTCCGCCTGGGATTCCCCCGGGAGCTGCTCCCCCCACCCAGGTTTGGGGGGAAAAAGGAAAAGAAGGCGAGCTTGTTGCCAAACCCGGTGGATTCACTTCCTTTTAACCCCAGGAGACCAAAGCCAAGCATCCCCGGGGCACGGCTGGGTTTGCACCGCGGTGCAGCCAGGAGAGGGGAATGCCCAAGAGGGGAATTTTCTTGTCCCCAAAACGGAATCCAACGGACTGGACACGGCAGAAATTACCCAAATCGCTCCGAAAAACCTTTTCACCACCAGATCTTCGCCGCATCCCAGCCTTTCCCTTGCAGAAATGCCACCAGCAGGTCGGCCCCGACATCTGTGCCCAGCTCTGCCCCGTCCCCTCACCTGGAGGGACGACGGCAACCTTGGCCACCAAGGTGGTGGCCACTGCAGCTCGTCCTGGCAGCCAGGCTCCGCCACTGAGCCCCACAAAACCAGGGATACGGTGGACACAAGGGGGAAGGGGATCATGGCTCACCTGTGGGCCTGCCCCCGTGGGGTCCCGGCACACCGTGGTCTAATATGGCTTCTAAAGTTGCTCTGACGGTGAAATGCACCAACGCGACACAGGACGCCGAAGCCACGATGTTGCCGCTACCGGCCGTGGTATAAATGCGACAAGATACAGGAACAAGACACACATGGAAGTCACGGCTGCGTCGGTGACAGCTCACCCTCCGCTGGTGGGACTGGCTTCGCATGCTTTGCTTCTTGGCATTATNGTGCATGTGTCCGGGTGTGGTGCGCACCCCCGCCCGCCGCCGGGGGAGAGCCGCGGGGCCGCACACGCTCACCGAGGGCCAACAGGAGGATTTCAGTGCTCTTCCCAATTCCTTTGGTTTTAACCCATTTCCACATAAGGCAAACACCCCCCCCAGGGTGCCTGGACAGACTCCAAAATGGGACTGATTCGAGAGCCCAAATTCTGCCAGCATCCCCCGGCCGAGGGGCATCAGCCGCCCCCTCTTCTCTGTTAATTAAAAGCACCCCAAGACATCTTCCCCTTCAGCTAAACGATGAGGGCAGGACCTCGTTTGCTGACACTGAGGCATCCAGTAGCAAAAGGGACTAATTAAAGCTGGAGAAGGCCCTTGCAGGGCCACTCGTTTGATGACCCCACGAAGACCCTGTGGCCCAGCGTGGCCCCCGGTGCCACCTTCATCCTGCAGCTCCAGCAGCCGGGCCCTGGGGCATGGGCTAAATGCCGCCCAGGTGGTGGTGGATGTGGTCTTTGGAGGTCTCCGGTCCAACCGCCCCCACCACCAGACCACGGCTTAGCAAAATCACCCCAAGGACAGAGATGTCCTTCCCTGGGGAGCTGCACGTCCCTCCAGGGGAGGGGGCTTGTCCCCGTGTCCAACCTGAACCCACTGAGCTGTTTCCCACCATCTCCCCACCTCCAGCTGGGGCTGAGATGCCCTTTGGGGGCAACAGGGTGCTGCCGGGGTGAGCTCAGTTTTGGCACTTTGTCCCCGGGCTCGAGACGCCCTTCACCGAGGTCCCAGCCCGGGGGGGTTGAGCCCCCAGAGCGGTGTCCCCAATGCGTGGGGCATCCCCCGCTGCCCCCCAGAGCTCTGCTGCTCCACTGCAAGCTGCCCTTGCTGAAGATGCGTCGCCCTTCCCTGCTTAACTCTGCCGAAACCTCCCGCAGCCAAGTCCAGGAAAGCAAAGCGGAGCAGGGAGCACGAGGCTGCCGGCGGGGTCAGAGCTGGGACAGGGACACCAGCTCATGTCCGTGCTCCAGTACAGACTGGGCTGAACTGGGCAGGGCTGCTGGACCCTCTCCCGATGCTCGCTTTCCAGCTCAGGTGCTTGGTCCTGCAGTGGGAGAGGTGGCCCCGAAAAGCTCTTGGCCACTGCCAGGGACACAGATATGGCTTATACCCCTGTGGGGAGCGGGACGAGCTGGATCCAGCAGCCAACAGCCCGGTGGGCAGCAGCAGCTCGTGGGGGTTGGAAGCTTTGGTCCCTTGTTGGCCATGGGCTCTCTCTCGTCCTTCCCACCTGCATCATGGTGGTGGGATGCAGTGGTGGGGCTGGAGCTCCCCACAGATCCCCACAGGCTGCCCCAGGGCTGTGCTGGACTGTCCACAGCAGGGTTGAATCCTGGGGACACACGATGGCCTTTGGGGAGTCACCTGGCACCGCTCTGGGGGGCTGCCCCCCTCCCATTTGGAGACCTCTCAGCAGAAACCTGCTTTGTGGAAGCATCTGGAGCTACAGGTTTCACCCAAGCGTGGTGGGACACACAGGCAAAGCCCCCAGAGCTGCCCTTGCCCAGCTTTTGGCCGCTTGGCAGAGGTGGTGGTGGCCTACACCGCGCTGCCGTGGCATGCACGTCCCACCATGTGTGTCCCCAGAGCAGAACCACCCCCCGGAGCACTCAGACAGGCCCGCGTGGCTCCATGCAACACCGAGGGCTCGGCAGCCCACCACCCCATGGTCCCTGCAAACCTCTCCCCAGAAGAAGCCAAACCTGGAGCTGGCCGGGGGCACTTGGCCGTCCTCAGTCCGAAACCACAGCTCTCACCTTTCCCAGACAGAGGGAGGCAGAGCAGGAGCGGGAGGCACCCGGGGCTCCCACAGAGGGTCTTCTCCACCAGTCTGATGTCCAGGCAGCTCTTCACCCCCCAGGGAAGCACAGTGGGGCCTGGTCATCTCGCACTATCAGGCTCCGGTATCATCTCCATGCAACATGCGACGGTTCCCCACATGAACCCAAGGGAAGGACGGTGGCAGCGATGCTGCGGGCTGATGACGCAGCCACTGGGGAAGGTCCCAGGCAGGACCTGGAAGGGTCCAGGATGAAAGGGTCCACCTGGAAGGGATGGTGGGTGGAGGCAATGGGACATGCAGCAGAAGGGAGCGATGCTGAAGAACAAAAAGAACCATCTGTGTCTTTAACCTCTTCCCCTGGAAGCTATTGGGACTGTCTGGAAACCCTTCCACAGCCATCAAAGGGTATTTCAGCTTAAAACAGAACATAAAAACAAAACCAAAGGTTGCGTAACTGAGGTATCAGTAGCTCTGGGTCACTTCGACTGTCCGCAGTGCCGTGCCGCATTGGCCGGCAACTCTTCCTATTTGTTTTTCCCAAGAGCTGCATCTACTTCTTCCTCTGGCTTCAGCGAGTGCCACTGGGCAATGGGCCGCCGGGGGTTGGCCAGCATGTCGGACCAGTGACGCAGCTCCGTGCCAGTGGAGTTGCAGCCTGTGAAGATCTTGCCGATGGCTTCGTTCTTCCCCAGCTTGTCATAGTCCAGCACTGTGATGACCACTTGCACTTTCTAAAGGAGGAAACCTTCTTTAGAGGGGTGGAAAGGCGCAGAGGCCAGGACTGCTCCACAGCCTCCATGCTGTCCCCAACCCCGGGGTGGCTCAGGAGGGCACCCCAGGGATCCCCCAAGGCTGAGCCCTGCCATGGCCAATTTTGGGGCAGGGTCTGCTCCGTGTCCATAACTTCCTCCGTTTCCTTCCCCAAGGACCCCAGGCCTGCAGAGCCTGCTGAGGGCCCAGCTCATCCTGACGTGGCCACCTGGGAAAGGTCACCAAGTGGTGGGGCTGGGCAAGAGCTGTGAGCTGCAGGACTTGAGGGGGGTGGCTGGGGCAAGGGACAGTTGCTAGGGATAGGAGAGGACATGGAGAGGCAGAAGGCACCTACCGATGGTCCAAAATGCCCCTAGGACCACTGGGTGTCCCTGCTTTGACTTGGGCGAACGCTGTAGGACCAGGAGCAGTGGAAAGCCCCATTCCAGCTGTGATTTTGGTTGGGGTTGGATCTCCCATGGGTGCTGCCCAGCCTCCTGTTTCTTCCCCTATACCAGTTGCCCTCAGCATTGGCCAAGGCCCAGGTTAGGGTTGGATATATTTAATGGGTGACCAGACCAGGAGCTTGGCAGGAGCCGCTCAGGCTGCTGGGATGCCTGGGACATGGGCTCAGGCGGCTGCAGGACTTCTCCCATCACACCCACCCTGCCTGCCTCCCAGGGAAGTCATCGGACAAACCTGTATCTGCTCAAAGGGGATCTCAAAGCTGAAGGACTCATTGAAGTAGGGGTTCAGGGTCTTCTTCTTGACTGTGGTCTTCTTCTTCTTCAACCTCTTGCCATTCTGCAGCAGGTGGATCTTCACGTAGGGATCTGGGGGGGACAGGAGGTGCATCAGCCAGGGCTGAGATGCCCAGGGGACACCATCAGCCTGGTCCCAAGAGAAGTCTCAGCCTAGGATGAGGGGCACCATGAGTAAAGAGTAAAGGTGCTCCGAGTTTTGTGGATGGAGGCCAAAGCAAAAATATTTGGGCTGCAGAGGATTTGTGGGAGCAACTGACCAAGGGATGGAGCTCTTCTGCATCCTGTGGGTCCCCTTGTAGGAGGCCTGGGGACAGTAGAGTGATACCGGTGGGTGCTGGCCTGTCACCCCCTTTTCTGGAGCAGGACACCCCAGCAATAAAGCTGAACCCTTCCAGCCATGCAGGTGCTACTCTTCTCCTGGTTAAGGCAGATCTGGAGATAGCTGAGGGCCCTGGGATCGAGTTGGGAAGACTCTTCTGGAATAAAACACATCATCTACCAAGGTCCTTGTCCCCAAGTCGAGGAGGAGCAAGACCAGAAGCAAGTGACAGAGGAGCATTTTCACCACCCAGGTCCTGCAGCATCCTGGCCCTGGACACAGTAGTCGACCAAATTCAGTATGTCCTTCCTAAAGGTCAGGGGGCTCATCCCATCCCCACCCCCCCTCACCCCACAGATGGACCTTGGGCTGCTTCCAGTGCAGGAGGTCCCAGGCACTGAAAGGGGCTTCCTCCAGCTCTGCCAGACTGCTGGCCCAGTGTCCTTCCCCAGTGAAGGATGCTGAGAGTCACACACTGGGGCAGGAGGAGAATGTCCACGAGCCAACACCCACCTGAGAGACCCCCAACATCCATCTTCTTCAGGTTCTTGGCCTCCAGGATGCAGACAGTGAGTTTCCCGGCCGTGGGCACGTACCGGAGGGAGATGCAGATATCTCCTAGCTTCTCTGGCTGCCAAGCAGAGCAGGGAGCAGATATCAAAGCCCTAACGATGCCTCATACCACAATGTCGGTACATGGTCCCACAGGCCGGTCCCCCCAAACCCTGCCCAACCTTCGATGCAGGCAGGAGCTGGCAGCCTGGGCACCAGCATGAGGGTTTGCTCACCTGGGGCTGGGGCAGGTCAGTCCCAGCCCAGCACCCAGGCATTTCTACTCTTCGGTTTTGTCACTGAAAGGCTTTTGCACGGGGGAACAACAGGGGCAAATCCTGCCCAGTGGTCAGGCTCAGGACATGCTTGGGATACAGGTGGGACCCCCACAGTGATAGCCATCCTGAGCACTGTGGGACGGCCCAGAAAGCAGAGCTCACTCCGTGGTCACCTCACATCTCAACCCCCATGGCCAAGGGTTTCAGCTGGCCGAGGGCCCTGCGCTCACCTCTTCCTTCTCACCACTCTGCAGGTCCCGCCACTCCTCAATGGGCTGGCCCAGGTCCACCGTGTTCATGGGCACCTTCACCTCACCGATGATGTCGTGCTTGGAGAAGCGATCGAAGTCGTAGATGGCCATCACCAGTGTCTTCCCCCCCAGTTCCTGGTAAGGGACCTGCACAAAAAGGGCCATGGGGCTGGCAGCGGGCTCAGAGGAGCCCAAGCCACAACCACCCACTCCCAGCAGCAAGAGTCAAAGTATGGGACCAGGACACGGTCAGGGGGAAAGATGGGAGTGGGAGACAAGGGTCTCACCTTGAAGGTGAAGGTCTCGTTGAAGGCAGGGTTGAGTGTCTTCTTCTGTACTTTGGTCTCATACTTTTTCTTCTTGTCAGGAAGCAGGAACACCTTGACGTATGGGTCTGAGGTGCCACCCATGTCCAAAGCCGGCAGTTCAGCAGCTTGGAGGATCCCCACTGTCAACTGGAGGCGGGAGAGGGGTGTCTTCAGTGAGACAGCCCAGCTACATGCTGTAGATGTCAAGGGCCTGTCTCCAGCCCAACGTGGGGCAGGATTCCCCATGGCACAGCACCCAGCTCCCCCCTCCCTCCCATGGCACCCAGGTCCAGCAGGGAGACCCCTCTGTGGGCAGACCCCACTCCCACATCTCCTTAGCCAAGCCCCAGCACCTCCATCACCTGGTTCGCCTGGAAATCGTAGTCCAGTGAGAACTGCAGCTTGCCCAGGTTTTCCGGCTCCTTCTCCTCCTCCTCACCTTCCCCCTCTGTCAGACCCGTCTCCGCGTCATCGTCGTCCTGTTGATCCTGCAACGGCAGCGGAGGTGCCCAGATCAGCAGCAGGGTCACAGCCCAGTGTCTGCGTCCCCTGCTGATGGGGACCTCTGGCACCCCAACCCCACTGGCATCTCAAGCCTTGGGTTCTCCCCATGAGGGGCAAGGAGACCCCCCCCCCCCTGCACTGGGGACATAAAGCACCAGTAGAGCAGCCCTGGGGTGGCCTCGTCTCTGCCCACAACCACGCAGCTGCTGGGAAACTGGGGAGCCCCCGGCTGCTCAGTGCTGGTCCGGCCAAGAGGTGCCTGAGGGCGCCGGGATGCAGAGTCAGCCCCAGCGGGGAGAGGTTTAGTGTTTCCATGGGGGGGGCTGCGCACAACCAACCTACTGCAAAGGGTGCAGGGATCTGCTACCCCCCAACCCATGCTTGGGGGAGCCCTGCAGACGGTGCTAAGGCCTGAGCAGGGCCTTATTATTAACTTTGTAATAGAGATACAACCTAATTTTCATATGTCGAAGGCAAGGCCACCCCTCTCCGTGCCTCTCCAAGTCCATGGGGTGGGAGCCCCATCTCCTTATCACCTCTCTGGCATGTCCCCAGGTCCCCTGTCCCACCCGGGAATCATCAATGGAGTAGTAGGTTCATGGTGGCACCTACCGTGGAGGGCGTCCCGGGACGGGGAGGGAACACACAGACAGGGAAGACGGCAGGAGCAGCGGGAGGGAAGAGAGTCACGTTACGGAGAGCATTGACCAGGACCCACGGTGAGGTGGGGAATCGGGGTTTGGGTGGCCCCGTCGAGCCCCAGGGGACGGCAGCCCCTGCTCTCCACAGGGAACCCCAGCACCACGGGGGCGTGCAGACGGGCAGGGAGGATGGAGCATCCCCACTCAGCGCTCACCGCTCCAGCCCTGCCTGCATGCCTGCGGGGCCCATGCTGCTCCGAAGAGCAGGAACGGCCACCCAAAATCTTCCCACCCCCCCCTCCTAACGGCCCTGAGTTGGGCTGATGAATTGAAATGGCCAGGATCACCCCAAACTCGCTGAGGCATCCTTCCTGCTGTCCCCTCCTGGCCCCCCAGGACCAGGAGGTGTCCCCAGCTCCGCTCCATGCGCTCGAACCTGCCGCTGGAGCACTGGCTTTTTTGTGGACCTCCCCCCAAACTGGTGGGGGGTTGGCCTGGTGGTCCTCCCCTCTCTGCTGAAGGCACAGAGAAATGAGAGGGGAAACTCAGAAGAAGGCAAGGAGACACAAGGGATTAAATTAACATCCAGGTGATGCATCAGTCGATCCAGGGCAGCCTGAGCCAGGTCCCACCCAGACCACCAGGCGCTGGGAGAGGACAGGGCTGCTGTCGCAGCTCCAGCCTCATGTCTGCACTGCCCCATCTCAGGATGCCGCTGGCTCCATCCCCCTCTACTGCCTGAGCTACAAGTGCCCTGAGGTGGTTTGTAACTCAACCGGAGGGATCATCCCGCACCACCAAGAGCAGGAAAAGGCCAAGCAGTCCAGAAGGACGTCACCTGATTGCCTGACTTCATGTCCTTCATGTTCATGGCATTCTTCATGCCTTTGCCCTTCTCTTTCTTGTTCTTCTTCTTCTTGCAGCAGCACTTCTTGCAGATGCAGAAGCAGCAGGTGAGGATGAGGAGTCCAGCTACCACCGCGATGGCAATGAGGGCCCAGGGCGGCACTGGGGGCAAAACCCAGTATCATCATCGGCCCCACAGCTCCCTCCCAGCCCCAGCCACCCCACCGCCTTGTCCCACGTGCTGCACTGGGACGGGAGCAGTGGTATGGTCACGAGGAGGGTAATACCTGGACAAGGAGGCAGCTACTCACAGGGGATCTTGTTGAGCTCGTTCATGAACTTGTCCCTCAGCTTGGTGAACATGTCCTCCTTGCTCTCACCTGGCCCCGCAGCCTCAGTGGAATTCTCCATCGTGGCCACAGGCATCGTGGTGGCCGTGGCCTCTGGAGCCATCATGGACGCTTGCTTGAACGTCATGATGGGTCAGGGGGCTCCCTGAAACACAACGACGCTTCGGTGGTTACCCAGGTCCCGGCTGCCCCCACCCCTCCCTGTGCCCGGGCTGCATCCCTGAGCAGGGATGTCTGCACGGAGGACAACATCTGCAGTGAGAGCAGAGCCACAGNNTGAGAGCAGAGCCACAGCAGGGCACAACGTGGGGGAGGAGGACAGTGGGGGGGGGGTTTGGGAGGACCCCATGCGAGGCAGAGGCCACCCTTCTCACACCAAAATGGGCCAATTACATGACTCCCACCCCACCAAGGTCCCTGCCACAGGTGCAGGCTTCACCACCCCAACATCTCCGCTTAGAATGAGCTACAGACAGCAACGGCAGGGCTGAGGTTTCCAGGGCTGCTGGTGGCATCTGATTGACTTAAAAACCACTCTGGTGGCAGGTCCTGCTCCTTGGGGGAAGGCCCCCAGCCCCACACCAGACCCCCATCACCCCATGATCTGGGCTGTGGCATGACCTGCAGCATCCCAGCACCATGGGCTAGCCGGGAGCATCACCCCTCGGGTCATCCTCCATCCCTTCCACCGGCAGCGTTTGCACTGGGAATGCACAAAGTTACAGCAAACAGAGAAGCATCCGTCCCTGGCACAACTGGGAGAACCAGGGTCCCCCCCTGCAGCTGCACAGGGGACGGGGTGGCTGGACAACCCCCTTTGCTGGCTCATGGTGGGGTTCATCAAGCCAGGCAACATCCCACACTAGGAGTAAAACCTGGCATCATCTCCTTTAGGATCAGCTTCTTGGAGGCAGAGCTGCTGGGATCCATCCCGGCCAGGCAGAGGGAAGAGCCACAGTAAATAACCTTTCTGCAGGCTGGCTCGAGGCTTTTCCTTATCTGGGGGCCTTTCTGGGGGTCCTTCCTCAATTTTGAAACCCTGCGTGTGGATTCCACAGCCAAGCAGATCAGAAACGCACTTTAAAAGTGCGAAGAGTGACTTTGGGTGGTGTGGTTTGTCTGCAACGGGCACAAAACCTCTATTTGTTGTAAATGCACCAATTACTGTAAATCGGAGGCCAAATTGCAACAGCAAAGGCAACACCCAGCTGGAAAATGTTCCCGATGCCCATCGACGGAGGTTTTGAAGACTTTTTCCTGCGAGCCCTCACCACCCCCGAGCCTCCCCAAGAGCCAGACCCTGGCATAGAGCAGCTACAGGCTGCACCGATTACTCTTTTTCCCTGTGTTTTTCATGAGCTCGGCATCTTCCTGATGCCACAAAAGGTCTTGGACTTCAGGAGCATCCCTCCTCCCCAGCCTACACCTCTGAGACCAGCACACACCACAGTCACCAGCTCCTCCTGTGGATTTATCCATCTTGGGCATCTGTGCAAAGTCAACCTGCTTGGACCTGCTCCACACGGAGCACCCCCAAACATGCTGAGCATCTAAGAGGCTCTCCACGCTCCGTCAACTCCTCCTCCCGCCCTTGGACCTCGGATGTGGCCACCTTCACGCCCCATGGAGTGGCTGCAACCGCTGTAAACACCAGAATCAGCATCACACGGCCATGATGCAGCAGCCAGCTTCCCAGAACTCAGTGGTGGATGGCACTGGGGAGCTGGAGCAAGATGCTGGAGGTGCCCCACAGCCACCACGTCCTGCTCCGGGTGAATCAGGAGCTGCTGGATTTAACCCCTTGCCTCATGGCGAGTTATTTAACGCAGAGGGCTACAAGGGCTTCTCAACGCTTTCCAGCAGCCGAGGACACCCAGCCTTCTTTCATTTCTTCACCTGGCTGCTGGAGTCACTGTCAGTGCCAGCAGCTCGATGCCTAAGGTCCAACTGGTACTGGGAGGTACTGGCTGGCACTGGGAGCTGCGGGCATCCTTGCAAGACAGCCTGCTGGGAAGAAGGGGTTGGCACGGGGCCCCTTTTTATGGGGTGACAGGGATGGGGACAGGGATGGGATGCTGTCCTTTGCTTGCCATGTGCCCAGCAGCTCCCCATAGCCGTTTTTCAACCCATAAAACCACCCCTTGGATGGGTTTTTTTCCCTCGTGGGGCAGCCAGAGCATTTCTGAACTGGGGTCTTGCTGCGAGAGGAGCAACACGAGGGGGTTTTTCCCTGTCCGGGTGCTGAGGTTTGCCAGGAGGAAGGCAAAGCTGCCGGAGGAGCCGCAGGCAGGCGGCAGATGCTGGCCGGGGCAGCCTGGATGCTTTCCAGCTCGCTGCAGGCGAAGCGGCGTTTTTGCAGCGCTTGCTCCCTGACCTGACCTGTATTTCTGTGCAAACGGCAAGCTCTGCCAAAGCGGGCCGGCGGCGAGCTCTGCAGGCGGCTGGGCTTGGGAAGAAGGCATCCAGGCAGGACTGAGCACCCCCAGGGGGGTGATGCTCCCTGTCCCAAGCCCCCAGCCCCGTGCACTCGCACCTCAGGCACCCAGTGCCCCCTCCAGCCCCCCAGAATCCAGAGCCTGCACCCCACATCAGGGGCAGGTTGAGTCCTGGCTCTGNGCATGTGTGTGCAAATGCTTGTGCGTGGGGGTGTGCGAGCACGTCTGTGCCCATGTGCAAATGCACACCCGTGCACACGTGCAAGCGCCTGTGCATGCGATGTGCAGGCGTGTGTGAGGGTGTGCACACATATATAAGTGCAGGCGTGTGTGTGCACTGAGTGTGGGGAACGTGCTTGTGCGCAGGCAGTGCGTGTGTGGGCGCGCACAAGTGCTGGCANGGGCCGGGGGGGGGGCCGGGGGGGGGGAAATGGTCCAGGCCATTGACACGGATGGGCAGCACGGAGTGGGGGTGCAAAGCAGAGATGCTGGTGGGGTCACCCTCCTGCGGCACAGCCCCTGGCACCCGCTTTGCACCCAAACCTGGGGTACAGGGTAGGCAGCACCCAGTGCAGGGCACCTGGCCAGGCCAGGCCCNGGCGCGCACAAGTGCTGGCAGGTGGGTGCACAGCCCATACCCGTGTGCGAGCACGTCTGCTCACGTCTGCCTCAGGGGGCACGTGCTTGTGCGGGGGGGGTGCGTCACGCCTGTGGCTCTGCAAGCACCGGCGCACACGGGTGTGCGTGTACCCACGGGTGTGCCGGTGCCTGCAGTCTGGGTAAGGGTTTGCACGCCGGCATGTCTGCGCACACGTCCTCCGCGTGCCAGCGCACACGCGTGTGCACGGCTCCTCGTGGGTCGCGTGCCCGCGTGTGCAGAGCGTGCACGCTGCTGGAAGGGGGGGGACGCCGCACAGCGCATGGAGCACCCGCGCGGCTGCGCACCTCCTGGTGCGCGTTTACACCTTCGCCACGCAAACCCCCTGCAGGGGGTGGGGGCACCGAGACAGCGTGTCCCCGCTCTCCGCGCCGCCGCGAGCGGCCGCTGATTGATTTCTTGAAATAATTTATAGCGCAATAAGGAAAAACCCTCCCAGTGGGAGGGGGAGCCCCGGGCGGCAGGGGGATGCGGGGGGAC
>VXBO01001270.1:51509-89088 GCA_013400135.1 Rhinoptilus africanus | reverse complement strand
GCCAGTCTTGTATGTTTTCAGTACAAAAATGATGAATTCTTAAAGAAAAGAGTTCTTACAGAGTTGTAGAGTTTTTGACAAAATATCTATTTTGTATGTAATTAGTAAAAATGACCTATACATAGATGCATTGCAACAAAACAAAAACCAAAAAACCAGGCTTGTTCTGAGCGTGCAAAACCTTTAGTCGTTCTACAGATGTAACTTCAAATAGCTTCAGAAGTGCAGTAGAGATATGCAGACAGTAATCTGTGAAGGAATGGGGTACTTAAGTATCAGTTCTTACCATGAAAAACTGCATCTTTGAAACAGTGAGGATGCAAATTTTAGAGTCATATTTTCCATGCAAAAATGCAGGTCTTAGCTTGTGTTGTCTTGCACTCACATCCCAAACTGGGCTTTCTTATTTAAATAGCATAAAAAGTGGGGGAGGGTGAAGGATGATTTTGCATGTGGAGGAAGGAATATTCCAGGGTGATAAATACAAATGCATTACGAAGTTCCAAATATGCAGTATAATTATGGAAAACAACATTATGGACAAACTAATGTGGAAAAGACTTGCTTAGATCACAATCATTGATTTCTCTAGACTCTAGAACACATACTGCCTTGTCTTATACAGTGCAGAATTTAATTAAGGAAAAATAATTTCTGTTTTAATCTAAATATGTAGAATAATATCTTGGGTTTGTAGGTTCTTAGAGTGCCTAGATGTGTGTGTTACTTTCAGCAAAGTATGGTATGTAACATAGTATGGAGCATAATACAGGAGTTTTTCTGTGTCAGCCATCAGTTTTGTGATTTGTAATTGTAGAGGTTTAATATAAAATATTTTTGAGTTATTATTAACTATTACTTTTAATTGTATATTTTCATAATATGCTATTACTGGAATAATTGGAACTAGATCACTGCTTGGTTTTTCCCAGCTCATTAATTGTGCCATTTACAAAACATGAGTTGGATGTTTACTGAACAACAGAAACCAAATGAGAGATTTACCCTAGGCCATCCTTCCCTCTCCCTCACCACAAAGAATGTTTAACACCAAATGTATGAAAATATTACCAGCATCTTATGCTTGCTATTTATTTTATAATTTTTGTTGTTGTTTCTTTAATAGGTTGATTTGGTAAACATTGGGAGCTCAGACATTGTGGATGGAAATCATAAACTGACCCTTGGTTTGATCTGGAATATAATCCTAAACTGGCAGGTGAGTGGCACTGCTGCTTACTTTCCATGAAATACGTTTATTCCATGACCTTTTTTTCCATTATTATTCAGCCACAACCTACAAAGTACACATAGTCATTGGTAACAATGTCCTAAATCAGCAAGTTTTGTGGCATTCTGTTCACATATTATCTAGGATATTGAGAAAATTAATAATAAAATTGGTTTTAAACTCTTTGGACTCTAATTGCACAGTCAGATGTCGCAAGAGAATATATAATACAGTTATTGTAAAAAAAATGGATGGCATAGCTTTCACAGTCACTTTTCATTTTAGTGTCTTAGAAAGAATGACTTTTATATTTTAATGAAATAATCACATTTGTTGCTATTCGTCCATCCTGCCAAGAAGTATTTTTATAACACTAAAAAGGTACTACTCTGACAATTAATTGAAGCAAATGTGGCTCATTTAGCTTGCTTTCTCTTTAGGGAAAAAGAGGGGATTATGATATAGATCTCATGAAAACCTACATGGTAGATGAGGACACTTGAGTAAATAAATTCTGAGACTGTAGTAAAATAAAAATTCAAAAAGAACTAGCCTTTAGATGCTCTCAGTTTGCGTGTTTATATGAATCTAAGCTCAGAGTCTGTCCATTTGTATTGGCTCTGTTCCCGAAGCCATTATCTGCAAGTTTTTCATAGCATTAGAAACAAAGATGGCGGGAAACAAAGCCTAAAAGACTTTATATCAAATATTGAACACTCGTATCAAAAATAACATGCACATCATTCATTGAGGTTGGGAACATTGTTCTTCTAGTTTTATAGGATATGTTTCAGTGAAAGCAACAGAGGAAAGCTGCAAGGACTTAAATTACTTCTTCCTCTGTCTCCCATTTCAATATTCCTATTTGAATTGCTTAACATTGTTCTAAGTTACTTATTAAGAGGAGATGGAATGTGAAACCTAGCTGTGCAACTCCTACCAATACTCCTTGAATCACTGTGTTTTAATTCATATGAATTGTGGACTGAGATGACTACTCCTGTTCAAATTCATATTTTGGTTTGTTCATATTTTATCCGGAAGCAAAGTGTTAAAAATGTGCTTTAGTATTAGCTGCATACTTACTAATTTTTCTTTTGTCTTTTCCCACCGTTCCTCTTAAAGCATACTTGCATACACACAGAAAACACACATGTTCTCTGGTATAGTCTGGTGAGGTTTTTGACAACAAGCATGTGCTCTTAGAGCACCACTTGCTTGCAGTATGTAGGTAATTAACTTCACACTTCATCTTGGGTCTAGTAATAACTGTGACAGCCGTTGTGATGGTACCCATGACTTCAACAGAACTACCCATGCATGAAAAATCCAGGGATCACATTTACAAAGCAGTGGTGACAAAGCAAAATGACACTTTCTTGTCATAGTTGTAACAATTCAGTCCATGTTTAGTCTATGCTTTTGAGATCTGTGTTTGAGCTCCTTCTATTCATGGTTTACTGAAAGGAAGCGACCTGCATGTTCTGGACTTCTCTTTTTATTCAAAATTTTGTAAATAAATTTCTGATTTGTCTAGAATTAAATTTCAGTTTCTCTCCTAGAGTAGTAAAAGCCTGATTGGCAAGAAGAAGCTATTATTGTATAATAACTCTGTTGCTTTTGCATAATGATGAATAATTAAAAGTAATATAAAACCAGATTTGTACTTGGGCTATTCTCTTTTTAAACAAAACTCAGGAGATGTTGTTGTGCTGCCTATTTCCCTCAAAGGAATGGAACAGTTCAAAGTGAATTTGCTTATTTACAGCTCTGTGGATAAAATAAGGGGTTTTTTTTTCCAGATTTTAGTTCAAGTTTTGAAGTGATTTACAAGATTTAGAATATGTTCATGATTGTTCTTCCCTGTTTATAGGTTGGTACCAGCTAACATATTGACAGCACTTCTGGTGAAAGAAGGCTGTAAGTTTCTTAAGAATGGGCACTTCTTCCTGTTGGTACCATTTTGCCAGTCACAGATTGTTCTTGGCACTAAGCAGCTGGAAGTACAACAAGCTGTTGCTAAAGATTAAATTAAGGAGTCAGGGACACCAAACATAAGCCAGTTGGCTACGGTTGGTTAAAATATATCGTTACCTTATAGCTTATCATTATTACTGTATTTATTTGTAGTCCGTGAGAGGCCTACTATAAATACATAATACACAGGCTAGTTGATTTAGTGCATGCTACTGGTGCAGTTTGTGCTTGATGGTGCAATCCTGCTTTTGCAAATCCTTACACTTTCTGATTTCCAGAACTTGCAGTTCTGAGAAGAGTCACCTAGCCCTCATGTAAAAAAAAAAAAAAGATATGAATTGTGGGGGTTGCAGATGAACAGTCAAGTTTTTTCTAGTTTTACATTCTGCAGCCAGGACTACATCAGGACAGAACTGTACTTCTCCGTGACAACAAGATTGTCTCTTAGAAAAATGTCAGTCTTTTTGTGTAAAATGTAAAAAAAAAAAAAAAAAAAAAAGCAGATGGTAGAAGAAACATGCATGAAAGGAATAATGAGGCAGTGCCAGTCCAAGTGGATATCAGCAGTCCCATTGAGGAGAAGCAGTGGTAGAGGCATTGCAGCAGACAAGATTTGACTCATTCTTGCCACTCTCATTTCTGTTCAGTTGAAATCTTGTGGCTTTCTGTATCCCCTGTGGTGATTGTGTCCTTTCTTATCTAGCCTGTTTTTCAGATTATTATTAAAAGTTTCACTGAAATTGAACCATTGTTCTGAGTTGAGCGCCTGCTGCCAAAGCTCTTTATGGTACCGAATCTATCAGAGTTTCTATTTCCTTGAAGCTGCTGCCCTCTTTCTCACAGTTCTGTGATCCCAACCTCACTGCTGCATTAAGATTTAAGCAAAAACAAAATAAAACAATTAATTTCTGAACTGTTACATTTGACAAAGACTCTTTAAGTAGAAAAGCATTCTATGTTGCAATGTGTAAGTGGTTTTGTTGGGTTTTTTTTAAGAGCAAAACTATTGTCATATCGGTCATGAGGAAAAACCCTATCAAAAATCTTTGTTAAGAGTCACAGCCAAAATCCTGACTTTCTTCAGAAAAAAAAAAGCAAAATAATAGGCATATACATAAGGCAAATATTTCAGAGCAAAGAGCATTTCAGCAGTCACTTAGCCTCATTGGGGGACCTATTGAAAGCATCAGGTCTGATGTGCACTTGTTACAGAACGGTATTTTAATCGGTATTACCATTTCATTTTATTTTGAATTATAATGGTGTAAATGAAATGCTGACAGTTCTGTCAGTCCACCTTGAATCAATGAGCAAAGAACATCCTTTACTTTGATCAGTGTCTTGAACATCTATGAAAATGTTCTTAAAAGAGTTCTTTAAAATGTGCTTTGAAAGAATTTAGTGGTTTCTAGCTATAAAAAAGTAATCTATGCAGTCAGAATACATGAAATATAGCAAACAAAACATATCAAGTCATTTTGTCAGGGACCTTTAAGGTCCCTATTTGGATTGAGAAAAATAAAAACAGGTTGCTTTGGGAATAACTTTTTTTAGATTCCTTTCTTTTTCCCTCCCTCTCCCCTTGGGGCTTGCATCCTGAAGCCAAGGGCCAGTCTTATAAAATGTTACGTGCCTGAGTGTTGGGCTTAGGTGAAACAGGTGTGCAAGCCTGAGATGGTCCTCCTTACACACAGTTCCTCACACACAGACCCTGGGACGTGGTCCACAGTGGGGAGATCAGAGGTCTGCTTCAGCCGTGGGCCAGGCCTGGGCACGCTACTTTTGGCTGCTTAGCATAGTGACAAGAATAGCAGTGCTCCCATTCTGTTCCCAGCTTTCTGTTTGGGAGTTTAACATTTCAGAAGTTATCTCTGGTGGTGCCTGTGTTGCCCTTTACCCCTTTCTATTCAAAATGGAATCTTTTCTTATTGCCGTAGTATAGGTCCATCCCCCAGGAAGAGCAAGTATTTCTGTTCTCTGGAAGTTGGAGTTTCCTACGCCTTAAAGCTTTGTTTCCTACCAGGATGTACTGCATTGGAAAGCAGAAGTAACAAAGAAATGAGTATCAGAGGTCACCTCATCATCTGACAGCAAGAGGCTGAGCCTACTAGAGACTCTGAAATGGCTGTAGTTTTTAAGCCTGGCTGCTGAGAGAGCACACCGTCCAAAAGCTTTTTGGGCTGATGTGAACACATCTCTATGTACTACTCTTTCTGAAGAGTACATCTAAACTGAGAAGCCTTCAGAAAACTTCCTTCTAACCTCAGCGTCAGCCAGCACTTTCCCACTCAGGCGATGATCTTGCTTCAGGGCTCAGCGGTCTCCTGTGGGCAGCGTGGTGCAGTGCCCACAGTGACGTGGGACGGTGTGGCATGGCATGGCACGGTGTGGCACGGGGCTGCGTGGTGCGGCGGAGCTGCTGGGTGGGGTGGCAGTTGTAGAAGTGGAGTTTCCTACCACTTCTCACTGAATAGGAAGCGACCTCAGCCTCCAGGATGAGATCAGACCCTTTTACTTTGTTATTTTTAAATGCCCACCTTTCCCTAGGAAACAACAACAACAAAAAATAATAAATTTAACGATCTTCAGTGCTGCGGAGAAATGCAGGAAAGTGAGAGAAAATCTTTGTCCATTTTCAATGCGTGAAAATCAACAAGTTGAGTTTAAAACTATTTTGTATTTGTTTATTCAGAAGTAGAAATAAATGCAAAGTTTTGGGCTTTCGTCTCTTTAAATCAAAAGGAAAACTATCACCTGGACTCTTCTGAATAATTGCCTTACTCATGTAGGTTTTTTGCCTAATTTCCTCTGATTTTGCCTACTTTCCTCTGTCCATACTTATTGATCCTTTCTCTTATGTTAATGTCAACTCAAACACTTGATTTTTTCCGTATGTTATGAACTTTTATATTTCTAAATCTTGTGTTTCTGCATTCTTTCAGCTATCCTTTTATGAGCGTTGTATTTTTCAAATGCTACAGTTTGCTTGTGATATTCAGATAAATCTTTATTTGTAAATACAAACAGATGATAAAAATCAAAAATTACCATGAAATCCTGGCTTGAACAATTGACCATTACCATAATTTCAAGATTTTCTAGTCTTTCATATGCAAGAGATGGTGCAAGAGATGCTGATCTCAAAACTTTTCTTCTTTTTACTACCTGGATTCATGAAAAACAAAATTTTATATTTTGATAGCAGTGAAGGGTTTCTGCCTGGAAATACAAGAGGCAAATCTGTTCACATCTTGCTTTTAGTAATTCATATCTTCATTTATTCAAATAGTTGAATTAATTACTGTGAAACTAGCAAGAAACTTACTAGACTGAACAATAAAATGGTATCTGGTTTTTTTTCTCCAGTATCATAGTAATTAATGGGTTTTTGTTGATTACTTGAGATTACAACTTCTGCATGTTATCTTATGGTTTTGACAGTTTCCAAGCCGTCCATCCTTTATCATAAAGTAGCTTCTGCAGTGAATGTTGTTTTTCGACTGATGCTGGTTGCAGAGCAATTCAAGTGGAGAATTATAATGAAATTATATACTTCATAAGCAAATACTCAACAATAAGCAATTTAAGAGTTAAATTATTTCGTAGGGAGTATTTTAAAAGGGCTACTAATCTTTACAAGATACATGGAGAAAGCAATGATTTAAAAGGGATTACTTTACAAGAAAATAAATTAAAGACTTCTTAATAGAAGTCTTTGGTGTGCTTTCACTAGCAAAGAAGTTGCTAAGAAATATATAATCGACTCCATTATGTCAAACTCCAGACTAATATTTTTATAAGCCCTCAGAATTAATGGCTTTTTGTAAAATAATAATTGTAGGTTGGTGTGGTTTCTCTAATGAAAGAGGAATATTAACTAATAATTTAAAAAAAAAATTAAATGAAACATATGCAATACTTCTAATGTCTGCTTTGAAATTCACTTTCCATCCAAGTGTGTGTATGCAAATATAGTTTGCACATTTAAGTCAAACACATTATCTACTGTGCACTGAGCACATTCATTTTGCCTTGGTACTTATTTCAACTCTCTCAATGAGAGAAGAATGCTTTTCAGCATTTTATGAACTTTTACTGTAAGGTATCATGTTGCTTAAGGATATATTTCCAAAGCAAACTAAAAGGAGAAATACTTAGTTTAAATAAATTCTATTCCCGTAAGTGGTGCAAATGAATATGCTTCATGTGGCACAGGGATGAATCTACTGAATGCATCAGCAATNCGTAAGTGGTGCAAATGAATATGCCGTCTTTCTTCATGCATGGAAAGCTTCATGTGGCACAGGGATAAATCTACTGAATGCATCAGCAACGGTGACCAACAAGTCAGTATCAGTAGTCTTTAAGCATTCAGAGTTGACTGCTATCATTATACTGTGACACCAAGTATGTTCTGTAATTACTTAGCAGTTTTTTTCTTTAAGGATTAAATCTAGGCATCTGAAGCTTTTTGGGTTAAAAAAAAAAAAAAAGTTCAGTCATTGATGAAATTCTGGCTCTTATTGCAGGTCAAAGATGTAATGAAAAACATCATGGCTGGACTGCAGCAGACAAACAGTGAAAAGATTCTGCTGAGCTGGGTCCGCCAATCAACTCGTAATTACCCACAGGTCAATGTTATCAATTTCACCACTAGCTGGTCTGATGGATTGGCTTTCAACGCACTCCTTCACAGTCACAGGTAGGAAAACTAACTTTTCATTATTTCCGTGAGCTTGTAAGAGACGGCTGTATCAGGGCTTGAGGATGGTGTATGTATTACGTGGAGGTTTTACCTGCTTCCTGCTTGGGTTTTTCAGTGTTCTTTTAATGGCTGCCTGTTCGCTTTGACCTGGGTGCTGTGTTTAGTGTTGGGCTGAATCCTCTTGTCAAGGGAGAGGGTCTGAGCTTTTCACAGCGCAACCGAATATGCTCACTTCAGATGCTTTTTTTCAGATCCTGGAATTTCATTGTGTATACCAAGTTGATAGTCTCAAGGAGTACAGGCTTGGAAACTTTCAAGAAGAGCAAGGACTAGATCCAAAACTGAGCCTTTGAGGCTCTCCTGGAGGGAGAAGGAGATTTTCCTGTGGGACTTAGGGAAAATGTAGTGTTTGTTGAAAGGCTCTGACAGTTGCCAGATTGAATGTATGGATTTGCCTTGAAGAGACACAGCTGGAGAAGGTAGCCTTTGTTTTCAAAACCTTTCATCGTGTTCCCCCAGCTGATCTGAGTTTTCACCCTCTCTCAGAAGTTGTCTTGTTCTAGTCTGTGGTGTATAAAACTCTAGAGATTCAGAGTTCTCTGTTGGTTGTGTGTACTTGGCTTAAGGGAGACATGCAAGCCACTCTGTCTTAAAGACAATAGTGCTTGCCACTACTGATTTTAAAGCAGTTCTTATTTTTCTGATGTGTTAAGTCTCATGATTTCTCTTCTCCCACTTCTATATGTCTCTGATGAAGGGGGTCTGTCCTGCAAGGTTGCAGGCTGCTCCGAACTGCCAGTGAGAGCTGAGTTTTTGAACATCTACATGGGTATGTTGTGTTTACTAAGAGAAAGCAGGGATTTACAAGATATTAGTACAAGTCAGACAAATCAGGCCTGCCTTTTTTTTTTTTTTTTTAGTTGCATTAAAGGCTTAAAATAAGACAAAATATTTCTAAAAGCATAGTCTGAGACAATATACGCCTTCCATATTAAACAGTGAAGAGCTGTAGATATTTCTTTCCCAAATGTTCACTGGCTTATGTAACTGTTTCTGAATGAAACTCTGATTAAGCCTACTGCTGTTGTAGTCTGCAGACTAACACTGGCAGGCATTTACCGTGGCTATGCCTTTCACCACCATCCCAGGCACAGTAGGCATCTCTTGCTGTGAGTCCATTTTTTCACCCTGCGTACACACGAGGTCCTTGAATAGATCTGACTGAACTAAGGTCCAGGAACTTTCAATTACAAGTGCTCTTTGCTTGTAACGTTAGGAATGAGGCATTCTCTCAAGGAAGAATTTGTTATAGTCTAAAAGGTCTTCATGTCTGTCTTTCACCTGCATTCCGTAGTTATAAAGTTAACAACTGGCTTTCCCACCATCCTGCTGTTACTGTGCCGCTGATACTCTCACACCTTCTTGGTGGTGATGCAGGTGTTTGTGCAGGTATTAGAAGTGCATTGAGGGAGCTAAGTAAGAAAAGAGCTAAAACATAGTGACTATATTACTAGCTTTTGACAACTACTTTATTCATTGGTCATTCATTAAAATGTGATTTGGTGGGGTTTTTTTCAAACGCTCCTTAAACTTACTTTTATTGTTGTTTCCGCTGATGGTCATTTCTCATTTTAATTTGCTGTCTCTAATTTCGTAAGGAGTTTCATTCTGATGGACCTGAATATGTTATTATCCTGTAGAAATCAATGAATCTCTTTCTAAAGATGTGATTCCATACTTGTACATGATTTAAAAAAAAAAAAAAAAAAAAAGTTTTGTGTGGGATACTCTTCTGTTTGCATCACTTACCTTCATGGAAGCTCTGCTACAGTATGGGAGCTTTCTGTGGGCATTAATAGCTTTTTGCCTTCCTAAAATATTGTCTGTACAAAGCCTTATTAAGTTGGAAAACACTGTTTTTAGCTCAAACGGCAGGTAACTTAAGTCACACAGGAACTCTGTGATACAAAAAGGACTGAGTGATTCCTACTACTTTTGGTGGTACAATCCTCCCTCTGTTGTGTTGAATACAGGTGGGGAATTAAAAACAGATACATCTCAAAGGGAAAATACCTTATTTCAAAAATGACCAAAAAAAAATTATGCTGAAATTGTATTGGATTACTAATTAGTACTGTAGACTCAAAGGCTAAAACCAGTAGTCATCTATGGCATTGTAACTACCTTGATTTCATTTTCAGCAAACCAGTGCAGCAGGTGACCAAAGTGGTGGCTTGTCTTGTCACCTAGACACGATATCAGACTGCCTGTTTCCTGATTAGGGTATCTGATACTCAGATATTCAGATTGCGTGCTGTTATAGGACCATTCAATATGATCAGGTGTCTAAAATCAGTAATCTGAAATTCCTTTTTCTCTCTCTCTGTAAGAAGAGCTTCAGAAGTCTGAACAGAGGCTCTTATTCAGGATCAGTCCCTGGCTGGGGAAGGCAGCTGCCTGCCTAAGACACATTGAGATCGTCTAGACAAATCTCTAAGTGTGCATATATAATGCTTTACGCACTGCTGTGTTCAGTTCAGTGCAAACTTCACCAGTTGTGAATATTTGTTTCCTGCTCACTACAGTTTATGAATTTTGTTCAGATGTTCTAAAATAGGGCTGGAAAATTAAACTTGCTTTTACTTTTCTTGTGTCTGCTGTTATAAATCTTGCATAGCTTTTTGCATAGTGAACCTATCTTCAGTAGAAGTGAAAAATAATTACTCCATACAAGTCTTGTATCTTGCCCAGCAGTTAGTGCACTCATATGGGAAACGGCAAGCGTGCGTTCACCTTCCCTGAGGCAAATCTGCAAGACTCCAAGACACACCAGTTGTCTTCTTCTGGACTTTAATCACTAAATTATTTGGCAAAAGTCTCAGAGGAAGACCTAATGTTCACTGAAGCCCTGCATAAGTGATTTTTAAGATGAACCTCTGTGCTTAGTGTGTCCTCTATATTGATTTTCGATGACTTTGCACTTGATGTTCAGTATGTGGGAGCACTGAATTGCCGTTCAGGATCCAAGATACAATCACTAAAATCGGTATGCTAAGACACTCTGAGTGTTCAGAAGCACCTTGTTTTATCCTAAAAGAATAAAAAGCCTTCTATAGAACCATTGAGGCCTAATTTAGTTACCCTAAAACGTAAGTAACTACTTGTTATGTGTTAGAGTGTCTTGGCTTTGTGCCTACAGTAGACAGTTTGAATACATACTTGATAAAAGTTGATCAACATGGGTTTACATGAAATCTCAGAGAAACCTGGTGTCTCAGACATCCTATGCTTTATTAATATTTTTTGGTTTACATGCATAGAATGACAAGCCCTCTGAAGACAAACGCTTTTGAATTTTGCTCCTCTGTTTTCCCTGTTTGGCTTTCTTTTTCTCCAGTTCCCTTGTTCTGCCTCTTTCTCTTCTATTTCGTTGTTCTCCATAAAGTTTGGTCCAGATGTTCTCTTTTTTTTCCTGTCTTCCTCCGAGTTTATTTCTCTGTATTTCATTAATTCACTTTTTCTATTTTTACCTCCTTCATTATCAGCCCTTTCTATAATATCTTTCAGTACCTCTCTTTCTCCCAGCAATTTTTGCATTGAAAATGGCTCTTGAAGAAAAACAAGATGTGTTGCAGTCACACTTGTCTTTATGGTTGCTTAGGAAATAACCTACTATATATATAAAATACATTGGTGGAAAATTTCCTTTTAAAGGTTTAAAACATATGCTAATCATTCTTGAAATTTAAAAGACGTTCATGTTTTAATTGTCAAAAATAGTCTTTACTGTAAATAGCTTCTCCTTTTGACATTGAAGTCTTTGAGTTTTACCCTTCTTTCAGGTGCGTTTTGGAGGTAAATCATAAGATTTCTGCATTGACCTTCAGACTGTAATTTGTGTGCCCAGTCTTTGTCACATTTAGATGTTCTCAGGAAAGGAAGCAGAACTAGTCAGTAAAAAGGCTAGCCATAGTTTGAAAATCTGGTATGATAATGAACTCATATGGCAGACCTGGTGGCCAGTTGTGTATTTTTTGTCTTCAGCACTATTCCTAGACTCTCTGCTACCAAAACCACCCCCAATGAAACAAACAAAAATCTCTCCAACACTGAAAGAATGATGCTAGCTAAATTTTTCCATAGTATTTAGGTTCCCTGAAAGTGAGAGATTTCCTGGGGACATTTTTGACATCTATAGGAATCGGTCTCTCACAATATGCAAACATTAAATTTTCTTTTCTAAACTCGGTCCCACATCATTTGCTTTTTAAAAGACTGCTTCATAATACTTTTACAGTATAATGTTAAGAAAGTTTTTTGGCATAAAGCTGTCAGCTAATAAAATCAGTTATTACATGCTGCAGTTAGTCCTAAACCACGCTAGTACTTTTACAATTGGATTTTCTTTTAAAAATAATTCAAGGGGTTTTTTTATGACTACATCAAAATTACACTGTAGTCTCTATATTGCCTTATTTTTATTCTTCTCTATATTTCAGGGCTGAGCACTGAAATTTTTAAGTTGTAACTTACTAGAAATAGTTCTAATTATTATTCTACTTTTAGAAATATATGCAGTAAGTGGGAAATTTTTTAGTCTTGCTGTTTTAGTGTGATTTCAGGGAAATGAAATTAACTTTTTTGTGAACTTAGTTTTTTGTATTTCACAGCAGATAATGGCAAATAATTTTGAAGAAAATACATACAAACTTTAAAATAAATAACAGTATATACTATCTTGTGTTTACAGAGGAAGAATAGCAGGAAGAAGTCAATTGAGTAGATAAAGATGGGAGATAGACTTATATCTCTTCTTGGTTTGGATATTAACGCACTCTGGATTTGATACTAGCAATATAATCCATGTTTCCATCTGGTCTTTTAAAAGAAAAAAACCTGACACCTCAGCCTCTCTTACATCATGTTCATATGCTTTTCTAAGTATATAATTCAATTTGATTGCTAAATAATATTCACGTGTTTCACCATCAACTATCCAGGGTGACTGATTGTGTGGAACATTTGAGGACAAACACTGCATTATAGAAAATATCTTTATTTTTGTCATAGTTGAGGTCCTCATTGTTAAGCAATAAACACACTGGGAAGTTGTTATACTTCGTTTTTTCTGCTGTTTATACCACTGTTACATTTTAGGTATCTGTCCTCCAAAAACTTCTTAGGTAGTACTAAATCATATTTGCTCATGATTCAGGACGAAAAAAGCTCAAGAAAGGAGAGAAAAAAAGTTAGGGTGGCCTTGTTGAATTCTCATAACAAAGTATGTGTGTAAGCAAAAGACCCCAAGACCCTCAGAAATTCCTTAGACTCCTGAGACATGGAAAGTTTAATGTTATTATTAAGGAAAGAATAATAGCTTTGCATGAATCTCCAAATAGATCTAATATGGTTCCTTTTACTTTGATGGTTTATAATAATGAAATAACTGCATGTCTTAAATAATACACCAAAACCAAACCAATCTCTGTCTTTTAAGTGGTGATGTTCTCATTTCTTTTATAGAATAGTTTCAGTGTCATTTTTTGCAGCAGGTGGCATTTTTTTTCTAAAGATGTTCAGACAGTAGTGCGTAGTTTGTATCTGAAGGAATATTCTCAGCCCCCCCTTGAAGAGGTTAAAAGAAAGTAAGAGACTAGCATGAAGTGCAAATTATGTAGACTTAATACACTGCAAGAGCAGTACTCTCAGTGGGAAGCTTTATCTCTCATAGTCTTTTAACCCACCATTCCCTTGCTTACGGCTGTTCTGTTTTGATCAGATATTTCTAATGCCCTTCTTCTGTCATTTTACAAAGAGGATACTTTGAGTAGATATTCCCATTTGTATAATCACCATCTGTCTATGGACACTGAGGTTCTTAAGCAATTGCTTTAAATACTGAGCGTGAGGAGCAGTGGAGCACAGGCTACTTGGCAAAGCTACAAGGGCACATCAGCGAGCCTAAGGTGCAAATCTTTAGAATATAAGGATAAACTTGGGATACGGTTCCTGGAATGGTATGTTCTGCACTGAACTGAATAAGAAGGCAGCAGCTGCAGAATGGCACCATCACCCTAGGACTATAAGGAAACTAAAATACTTTGCTCAGGAAGAAAGGCCAGTCTTGCTACAGTTGAAACTCTCCCTACTTCAGGCTCCAGATCACAGAGAGTTTTCCCTGTTTATTTTTTGTAATCTTTTTCCTCCAGATGGGTATCACAGAGAGCTTTGCCTCTTTTTGCCTCCTTCCTCTAACTTTGTTGAGGCTTTTTTTTTCTTTTCTTCCTGGCCCTTTAATCAGAATTTTGAAGTGGGAACAAGTGGCATTCATTAGCTTCCTCCTTGCTTCTTTTAAATGCTTGAACTTAGGCCAGGCCACTGCTTTAGAAATGAGTACTTCCCTACAGCTGTTTCTGCTTCAGGATGGCAGAGTGGGGAGAGGAGAAGGAAAATGGCATTAAAAAGAGGTCCTGGATAAGGGAGGAAAAAGTTTGTTTTCAGTAGGTTGAAGGAAAAGTAGAAGTAAAAGCCATGGTACAAAGAGGTATGATAATACTTTTATTGTAACAAGTCACTTATGTTCTAGTTACTGGCTCCTGGTTTGTTTTAATTGTGAGAGTGCTGAAGATGTACAAGGTTTTCTTGTACGAAGCTAGAGCAACAAAAAAAACACAACTCTTCTTCTGAAAAGGAGATGGTAACTTTTATGATCTAAATGTGGCTCCCTTCTACATCTGCTGATGGAAAGTTTTTGTGAATTAGATCTGTAAATTGCTCTTTTGCTAAATTATTCTATCACAGCCCAATTCTAATAGCATTATAGCCTTAGCTAATACAGCTTAAGAAAATAGCCTCTTAAAATGTGCATTGTGTTTCTTCACGATATTCACAATTACCTTGATGTAATTATTTTTTCCAAAAGTTACATAAGTTATAAATGTTGCTGTTTTAAAGGCTTGTAATACTTTAGAAATAAATCACTTCAGAAATTAAAGCAATACATCCTGTGATGTTAAAGTATCTTCAAATTGTTTCACTTCCTTCCTATAGAAATCTCCCTCTGGAGTGTATGATTTGTTTCTCTCACTTTTCTTGAATCCACGCCTTTGCAAAATTCATTATATCTTCAGGTTTCACATTTTAGATGAATTCACTCCAGGTGCATATGGAAAAAAAAACTTATTTGAATGGATAAACATATTCTTTAGTAAGTAAAGAAACCAACCCCCATAAATTCTGTTTATTTTTATCTTCACTGCTTTTAAAGTCTTGTGGGGGTTATCTATATCTGCACTCATAAAAACTAATTTTCCATTTTTGACAAAAATTCAGCACATGGTCTCTCAGGAAAAATACGAGTAAACTTTGAAGGTGTGTTTTGAAGCTGTATTGCTCATAGGGGCTGCAGCTAGGACTAGAGCACTGTGGTGAGATGGAATTACTGGAGGTAGTTGTCTGCCGCCCTTTTTGTTCTATTGCTTGCTTTAACTCAGATGGTAACCTGTTGCTTTTTGTAGTAACTGTGGTGTCTCTTATCCATGACTTTAATTTCTGCTTAGAGATATGTCTGGAATTTTTTGGCTTTAGTATGCTCTAGATTAAATTTTCTTACCCTGGCTGGTTTATTTCCACTGTAAATTATGTTACTGCAGAGAGGGGGAAGAAGTCCTTTTTTATACTTTAAGACAAAGTATCTTCTTGCAAATACATTTTGAAAAAATTTGGTTTGTTTTCCCTTTCTTCCTTTTTTAGTCTTTCTGCTAGTTACAGGGAAATACTGCTACCAAAATTACCTTGTGTTTGATATAAGTTTTGATTTTACAGTGCGAAACTTCTCCACTGAAACCTTTAACCTTTTCCATTTTTGCTCTTTATGATCTTCTCATAAACTAATACAGGATCAGTGCTTTAGCTGATCAGTGAGTGGCTAGCTGGAGTTCAACATCTCGTTAATTCTAACTTCTTTGACTATGCATATGCTTGTATGTGTTCAGGAACAGGTGTGAAGACTGCTAGTTATATCTGCTTGGCTTTATTCCCTGTCAGACATGAACCAAGCTGCAGAAGTGAGAACAAAGTTCCTCTCCCTTGTACTATTTGAAAAATACGGAGAGAGCAATCGAAGGTGGAGAGTCAGTATTCCATTTTATTTCTTTTCTGTATTGCTTCATGCCTGTTCAACACTGCATTTAAAACTCTTTAGAAAGCTAATAATAGTTGCTATTTGAAATTCTGTTTCAGTCTCATTTCAAGGATTTTTAAAAGCTATATGGCATATAGCACAATTCTTAATCTTCTAGGCTGTACTATCTCCTGCTTTCATACTTGGCAGTTTTCCTGCGTAAATACACCCAGTGAAACATTGCACTGAGAAGCTGACGCTTCAAGCCGTCATTGTGACACTGGTATTCTAGTGATGGTGCTACTGAAATGTGTATAATCAAGTATCCTTTCAACAAATGGGAAATCTGGAAAGTTAACTTGCTGTTGGAATAGGGAGACCTTTTTGAATTTTTACTTTTTTTTTTTTTTAAATTAAGTTGATGCTTGCCAGAGCTGAGTTGCAGAAGGTGCCCTTGTATTTTTAAGTTGGATTGGAAATCTTGCTGTCTTCTTTATGTACAATACTAAAAAAAAATTCCTGAGAAACCTATCACTGACTTACTGAAGCTTACTTACTATTTTATAGCTCAGAGGATTCCAATTTTTGCTATCTGTAGTAAGTGTAAAAAGAGAGATACGCTCTACACAGGTACAAACATATCAAGCAGAGCTAGTAAGCATGCAAACTCAACCAAGGTGCTCCACAACATGATGTTGTCTGAAACTTTGTTATTGAAACCCTTGTATTTGAGTGCTTGGATGTTTTGTTGTTTGTTGGGGTTTTTTTTTAAAAAAAAACCAAACCCACACAAACAAACAAAACCCCCCACCTCATTCTCTTAGTGTCTTATGTTGAGAATCCTACCTGTACAGAAGATGATGATAGTCTTGGCCGATCTGGACATATTAACTGAAAAATATCCTCCTGGGAAATGCAATTGAGAAGTTGGATGAAATTGAACATCTAAGATATTCTTAATGATGACAGAGGCTTTTCAAGAGGAGTAAGGCAATGTTGTGTCGTTCTTTAATGAATAATTCTAAATGTTATTAGTTTTCCACACTGGTTGGAAGAAAGTGTGTTCCTGTATATAAACTCTTATCTCACCAAATGAGTCATGATTGTTTGAAGATAATGTGTTACTCTGAGCAGCACAAGTGTGATTAGAACTTAAAATCCCTGCAAAAATGTTTGGAGAGGGGAGGTATTCCCTTGGGTATTGTTCTTTTCTTTCCTTGTCCTAAAAGCTTTTGTCACCGAATAATATTTTTGCACCCTAGTCTCTGTAGTATTTCTGCAACACATCCTTGCAGAGTGTACTAGGAAAGTCGTAGATAGCCTTGTGGTTACTGCAGTGTTCTCTTTTTGCAAAATTTAATGTATGAGCTTATGGATCCTATGCCATATGTCAGCCTAAATTGATAAATTTGTAGAGAACAAAGAATTGAATAATATCCTCATGCCTGTAGAGTAAGGTGTAGGAGTGCGGTGGGTTGACCCCAGTCAGCTGCTGATCACCCACACAGCCACTTGCTTGCGTCTGCCCCTGCTCCCCTGGGACAGGGAAGAGAATAGGAAAAGCAAAAGCAAGGGAATGCATGAGTCTAAATAGAGACCGTTTAATAAATGAAGGAAAGCAGAACAGAAAAACAAGTGATGCAAAGGCAGTAACTCAGCAGCTCCCATGAGCAGACTGATACCCAGCCAGTCTCCAGGCAGCAGTCACCTTGGAAGACAAAATCTCACAGCATCCTCTTTACCCCAGTATTTATTGCTGAGCAAGTTATGGAGTATTCCTTTGGCCAGTTTGGGTCACCTCTCCCTTCCCCATCCTGCCCCCAGCCAAATTGAATATTTTGAAGTTGTTTTGCATGCGAGAAAGAGAAATCTCTATTTTTAATTAATGTGTAAGAACCTCTGCATAGAGAAACAAAATACTTCAGAATACCTTAATTGTTACTATGTAAATCACTCCCCTCAGAAAAAAAAAAAATTGACAGCAGAGGTGCGTAACTGGGAAATTACTATTACATAAATGGCACTTTTCCTTTGGTTTCTTAAAGTTATTACAGTATGATGTAGTGAACGTTTTTGCCATCTATTAAAACTATGGGAGACTGTTTAAAATGAACTTTTTAAATTAATAAAAAACTAAATCTGTCATAACTAATTGCAACATTTTAATTTGTGTAAGTAACATACTTGATTTATCTGTAGGTAAAATTATACGCCTAAATGTTTTCTGATTTAGAACACTGTATCAAAGTCACAAGTACTGTAGTTGTTTTTCTGCATATTATATACATGTTCATTACAGAATACCTGATTAAACATTTTTTACAGAGCGCTTGATAGCAAATTCTGATCTCCTAATGGATAACTCTCAGATGAAATGCTAAAGATCACAATGTGGTAACATTATTTATGTTGCAAAATAGTACAACCGATAATACAAGGGTTCAGATTGTGTATCTGAGCTATAATTCAGTTTTGGTTGTTCTGTCTTTTCCTGCAAGAGCATTTAAATTGTACTCCAGTGCTTCTGCTCCTACCAGCTAAAACCCGTGCTTGGACCTACAGTTTTGTACTCATCTGAAAACTGTGTATTTTTCTAAAGGTTTTGGTAAGAGAAGTGGCATGGGCAGCTATGCCTTGTACATTACCAGGTCATGAATTTTTGAACCTGTTGACCAATTTCAATCGCATATAATGGCGAGCTGGGAATCTCAGAAGCAGTTACACTCATAGAAACGGGAAGTGAAGTGGAAAAACTGGTGGCTGCGGAGGCAGAAGGCTGCAAACTGACCTCAGCAGTTACCTGTCCTTCTAGGAGAGCTATGCTTCACCTGCCATGAGCCAGTCCCAGTGTGCATGGCCATGGCACATGATCCTTCTCACCCAGGCACTCTTTGGGGCTAGAGGAGGGGAGTGAGCCCACAGTGACAAGAGCAGAGCACTATCAGTGAAAACAGGCGGTTTTGGGGAGTGAAGTTACAGGGTGTTGGGACATAATGAAAAATAAGAAATGTGGTTAATGTGGTGGTGATGGACATGGATGAGTATGGGATGCAAACCCATCGGAAATCAAGCTTCGTTAATTGTAGCGCTGATTGAACAATTTCTTTCATTAAGAAAATAAAAAATAGTAGCTGATGCTGTTGGATAGCCATAGAAATATGTAATTAAATCTAATAGCAACAAAGAAGAAATTTACTGTTCCTCTTATTTTTGCTTTAGACCAGATCTATTTGATTGGAACGCTGTTGTTTCTCAGCAGTCGCCTGTACAACGATTAGACCATGCATTCAACATAGCCAGGCAACACCTGGGCATAGAGAAACTCCTTGATCCTGAAGGTTAGTAGAAATTATATTATTTTTTCTAAGCTGAAAAACAATTTTTCCGTGCATTTGATTGTAAATTAATTTGACTTCTTTGCACAAGAATGTAACATTTTGCAAGATACATCATGAACTCAAGCAAAAACCTTTGTTTATTTATGTTTTAATGTTAACTTTGTGCTCTTTTGAAAGAAACTGAAAGAGCTGCCTGCATGTACATGCTATAAAGCAATTTTTTTTTCCAGTTTTGGGGCCAGAGTTTTTGTGTGCGTGCTCTGAATTAAAGGTATCTCAATAAGCAGCTTGTTTCTGTTTCAAAGATTTAGAGCATCTGCAGCTTTTATATCTTCTGAAAAGATCATGAGTTCAAATTACCTTTTAATACATATCCAAAAGGTATATTCAAACTCTAGATTCTCATATCTTTAAAATACGACTTATACATCTTCTGTATATTGAAATTTCATCGAGATGACATGACTCGTATCACTAACATCTAGTCTTACAGGTAATAGACTTGCCTTTCTTCCCTTAACTCTACCTTTTCTACTTCCCTATGCATTCATGTTTGAAAGGTTCCTTATTTTTCTCATGATCTTTTTAATGTTCTCCACTTCTGTATATTCTCTGTCCTATTTTTGGCATTGCTGAGAGACAAAGTAATTTTCCCTCAGAGAACATTTTTAAAACATTCTTTACTACAAGGCAATGTTGAACAGCTGTTGTATTTCCTTTTTATGTATGGCTTTGTATGTACATACACACACTGTCTTTTTCCACACCATGATCCATATGCTATATTTTCATGCATTTTCCTATTACGCTACTGATAAATGCAACTTTCTATATGTTTTTGCTGTTCTCAGTGGCTCAATTCATGTTGAGTTTCTGATGGGAAGAACCAGAATTTATCAAAATGTAAAACTAAGCCTAAAATCTAACATCTAAAATGCAACATTAATGTTTAAATATAGTCAGGCATGTCTCAAGAATGAACTAATACCCTTGTATTTACCTAGGAGAAATTAATGAAAAAACTGTCTGCTTATGCTGTAGTTGAACATTATAAAGCCCTCTCACTCTACAAAGCAGTAAGATTACAGAGCAAAAACTGTTAGAGGAGATGGTTTAATTCAAGATTGCGATATTTTGGCCTGTGTAGAATTAAACGATTAGCATCTCAAGCAGTTCTCACAATTGGAGTGGCAAATAAGATTTGAGAGTCAAAGATGACAGGCACCTGCCACCTCATAGGTGAAACCTTTCTGAGTTCCTCCTGACTGTCCGCCATGTGTGCAGTCAAATAGTTCCCCTTGTACCAACAGTTTATGGGGTATCTGTAGTTGAATTTGTAGCAGAAATGCACAGTAAAACTGCAGTAAAACAGCATTGCTTCCTAGTAGACTGTCTTTCATCTCTAGAACTGAATTTGTGTGAACCACTGGAGGAGGAACAGGCTCACTGTGTAAAGCATGAGATGCAGCTTGTGAAGTCTGAATGAGATTGGAATTGAAAAGTGGGTTGCACTACTAAATAGATACAGTCACAATCTTTGCTAAAATAGGTTGAACTTTCTTCTTAAAATAAATTGAGTAAGTTATTTTCTGTATGCAAAAATCATTTTTGAGTAGACATTTTATTCTGCTTTTGGCAGATACTTGCAGTTGTTTAGCCAACAACTATAAAACTCAATCATTGTTGGGTTTCCAAATGCCTGCTGTAATTATTTGCTATTTGAGTATTGTAAATTGTGCTCGCCACCTTTTTTTTTTTTCCTCTACAAATAAAAACCTGCCAATTTTTCTGAAGGAAGAGTAAATTCTGTACTTACTTGAAAATGTATGAATTTGTGAAACTATAACAATTTGGTTCACAATAATAAATCTTTTCCTAGACTGAAAAGTAGAATTACTATTATGCAAGTAAGTGGGGAATCTTGTTTGAATGTTCCAGCATACTACTACTGTAATTTTACTTTGTGCATTTATCACCTCTCCTAATTATATACTCAAATATCTCTTAAGAGCATGTTGTGTAACAAAACTCTCTTCTCTGGCTGTTAACTTAAAAACTGAAAAGTGCTACTATATTAGAAAAAGAGAGTATGCGTTCGGTGATGAAACATTATTTTAATGTAACTTTATAATTGTCAAAACAGCACATGTGATTTGTGGACACTTAAAATTTGGTTTTGTTGATTAAATATTTGCTGTCTCAATATTTTGAAAATATTCCATAGTAAGGAAGCCACTATTTAATAAAGCTGTAGTCTTTTGCATCTTTACACAGTGATCAAAAAAAGAAAAGGTTTGGGGTTTTTTTCTATATACTGAAGTTACTGATTGATAAACTTGAAACAGATGACTAGGGAATTCATCTTAGCAATTACTTTTTGAAAAGTAAATGGTTTTATTCAGCCAAAGATCGGCATTCAAGGTTATTATGAAGTTTGTTTGTTTCTAAGGTTGCTGATACTTCAAGTCTGCCCCATGAGAAGCAGTCAGTTTGTTTCTGAGGTTGTTGATACTTTAACCGTCTCCCACGAGCAGCTTTTAAAATGATGTTTCAGAATTTGATCTCCACTTCAATCACCAAAGGGGTTAAGATATGGACTATGTTTAAGTATTTCCTGTAAAAGTTTTGTTGTGTATGTTTAAAACTTCTGCATTTTTATTCATGGAGAGATGATGGTTCTTGCTATTTTCCTCATTTTTGTTGATTAGTAGGAAGACTTTTTTTTTTACATCAGCAGTGCATCTTAAAGCAGGCATTTTGCTTAGTTTTTAAGCAAGTCAACTTAAAACCTGCCCAAGCCAATGGTATTTATACTGATGATGCACGCATCTTAAAACACAGATGAAAACAGCAGGCATCTCCTGTAAAAGGCTGCTTCTGTGTCCCTGCATCTTCTTAAGAGATTCTTATTTCATACACTAGTCCTAAAGTAGTTTGACAAAATTGTCTTGTTCCTGTTTTGACAAATTGACTTTTTATCTTGTCTAGGAAGCTTGATAATGTCTTCACAGATTATGTAACCTAACTTCGTCTTAAAAATAGCGAGTTGTATGTCTTCCTGTTTATAGCTTTCCTCTAAACAAAATTAGCTAAGATTGATTAATCAGGTGTTATCTGAAGATACTGTGTTTTGATATAAATTCCAAAAAAATAAGGTACATATACAGCATAGAATAAATTCGGCTGACCTATTCTGAGTCAGAATGTTCATAATATTGGGTGAAAAAAGCAAACAAACTTGTCTGCAAGAATAAGATATGTGGTAGGAGCTTTATTCCAGCTTTTTACCTTTCTCGTTCAGACAGAAGAGATGAGAAATCAACCCCATTCCACAGCAAATTTTTCAATATTTTAGCTGTGCATTCTTTTGTTTTCTTGTGGTCTGTTTTTTTCCCTTGATGTTGAAAAGGTGTGCAGAAAAACATAAGGGATAGGTTTCCTTCCTCTCTTCTGCCAAGAAAAAGCAGTGGGAGATTCAGTTCTATTCTGGATACAGGAGTTGAATGTACATTAAGTAAGTTTGCTGATGGTACTAAACTAAGAGCTGGGGGCTCCCTCAAGGGTAGGGAGGCCTTACAGAGAGACCTGGATAGACTAGAGAGCTGGGCAATCACCAACCATATGAAATTTGAAAAGATCAAGTGCTGGATTCTGCCTCTGGGACAGCATAAGCCTGGTTATAAGTATAAACTGGGGGATGAGGCTGGAGAACAGACCTATGGAAAGAGATCTGAGGTTTGGATTGATGGCAAGTTGAGCATGAGTCAACAGTGTGCTCTGGCAGCCAAAAGGGCGAACCATGTCCTGGTGTGCAACAAGCACAGCATAGGTAGCTGGTTGAGGAAGGTGATTGTCCTACTCTACACTGCATTGATGGAGCCCCACCTCAGGCACTGTGTGCAGGTTTGGGCACCTCAATATAAGAATGACATTAAGATATTAGAGTGTGTCCAGATGAGGGCAGCCAAGATGGTGGAAGGTTTCAAGGGCAAGACTTATGAGGAGTGTCTGAGGTCACTTGGCTTCTTCAGCTTGGAGAAGAGAAGGCTGAGGGAGTGCCCTTATTGCAGTGTATAACTTGCTCAAGGGGGAAGCAGAGGGGGAGGTCTGATCTCTCTTTGGTGACCAGCGATAGGACATGAAGCTGTGTCAGGGGAAGTTCAGATTAGATGTTAGGAAAAGGCTCTTCACTGAGGAGTGGGTTTGTCACTGGAACAGGCCTCCCAGGGAAGTGGTCATGGCACCAAGCCTGTCAGTTCAAGAAGCATCAGGATGATGCTCTTAGTCATGGTTTAGTTATAAGTAGTCTTACAAGGAGCAGGGAGTTGGGCTTGATGATTCTTATGGGTCCCTTCCAACTCAAGATATTCTATGATATTTTGAGTGAATCTTCCCGGTGAGTGAAACATAAGGAGGCTTGTGTGTCTATCTGGTGCTCACCACTGTAGTGTATGAAGGATAACAAGGGTAAAAATAAGAAGGTGTGGGGTAAATTGATGGATGGCAGAAAGTTGTTAAAGACCTAGAGATTAGTGGGCAGGATTCAAAAGGAAAGGTGTGCTTGCAAATTGAACTTTTTAGGCAAAAGTATGCCTACGTAACTCACAGTAACCTTTTGTTGTAAGACATTTATGATTATGCAGCTAAGATGTTTTAAATCTTGATCATGTTCTCTGTGATCCTTTCAAAGAAAAAATAGTTATTTTCCTTTAGTTGCTCAAAATTAATATTTGTGAGTTTCCAGACATGTCTCATTCAATTCAAAATGCCATGCAATGAACACTGACAAACCTAGGTCATTTTAATGGAGATTTTGGTCAAGATTTGAATGGCAAAGCTATCACGTGGAAAACTTCTGCTACAGTAATATGTATTTTTAGTGCTATTTTCTTTTCTTATTTTTATTTGGGGTTTTTATAGCACCATTACTCTTGGTACAACTAAGGAAAATAACTGCTTTTTCACACCTTTGTGATGACTATGGTGGTATTCTGGACGTAAATTTGAGTTGCTGACCTGAAAAGATTTTGGTTGATTGTTTTCAGTGTAAATAACTCAGATTGTTAATCTCTGCTCTCTTGAATTTATTTTAGACATAAATAATATAACTCAACATTTTTTTAAAAAATATGAACTTAAGGTCTTCAGCTCCCTATGTTACTCACTCTTTATTCTAAGATGTTATGTTAGTGATGGAGACATTTGCCATCTTTGTCGGTATAGGTTCACTTTAGCTAATTTCAGCAAAAGATTTAAAATATCTTAAGCGAATCAACCACGTCATGATGATGTTAGTAATCATAACTGGCATATATAAAAATCCTAACAATTGGTCAAGCTGTTAAGATTAGTCTTTATCTCTTAATAACATTTAGTTGCCAGTATCTGTGGTTACATGTTTTAGTAGTTAACTGATTCTTCGTGAACATTTTATCTGTATTGCAATTGTAGAGGAACATGATTCCAGTCTTCACACACAAACTCCAGAAAATATACTAAAAGCCACTGTGTTCCTTGTTGCATGTCCACTTTTTCATGAGCAACTTCTTAAACATCACCAAGAAAGAATTAGGACAAGCAAACAGCAACAAACGTGTTACGGTCAGCAATATATAGTAGTTACATGTTATTGGCTGTATACTCATTTTTGTTTTCTTCTTACTTTGCGATAAGACGCACATGCCATATAGGAGCAGAAGGATCATTTGAGGAACAGTAGGGAACACTCTTAGAAACTGAATCTGGGAATGCATCTGAGTTGTGTCGTCTTTTTCCCTTACAACAGCAGAGTGTGAGTGTGGTAGTAGTAGCAGCAGCAGTAGGAGATGAAGTGTCTGTGTGCTCCCTTCTAGCAATAAACATCTGATTCTTGGTTTAATGAACTTGTCCCTGCTGTCGTTTTTCTGGGTTTTGTGCTTGTTTGTGCTAGCCAGGTAATAAATAGACTGTGAAGTTATATAATGACATTTCTGCTGTCCTTTTTGGGTGAAGTAATTATCTGGTTTCTTATACTTTACTGTGTAGCCTGATAAAAACCTCGTTTAATCCATCCCAGTCACATTTTCTGTATTTTTCCTTAATTTGCACTGGTGACATGAGTTTTTGGCATCATTATTAAGTGATAATGAGACTCAGGCAGTTTTCCATTTGATAACTTTTTTGTTTGATCTTGACTTTTCATACTTCTGTGTCTCAACAGTAACGGGCTTCACCATACCTGTAGCACAGAGAAGAGGGGGAAAATTTGTCAGCATTGTAGTTTGTGAAGTTGTTAACCCTGTCTGTACCCAGTAGTTGCACCATATGACCTGTTTTTCAGTTCATTTTATTGCCCTTGTTGATATGGCTCATGTCAAGGGAGTATGAGAAGATACTTGTTTTCTATCATACCCTAAAATTTTGCCTAGTATAATATCAGTGTGTGGGATTTTTTCTTCTTTTTTTTTTTTTTTTTAAAGGCTGAGGGTAGGGAACACAAGTCACAATAGCTGTGTTTGACATTATGCTGCTAAGAATAATAAAGGAAAATGCTGGCTCAAGCTTAGAAATCATTATTTCAGCTGCATAAAAACCTTATAATTGTTAGGAAATAAAAAAGGATTGTTTTATTCAGGTTCCTTTTGGTTCTCAAATCCTGTAATGCTTTTGGTTAAATAAGAGGAAAGTCTACAGGATTCAAAATAATAAAGTAGTTAATTGTTACAGATGTTATTACTGGAATTTACTGGTAAATGTTTGGTCCAGAGCTGCGTTTTAAACTAATGCCACCGGCTTGGTACCATCAGTAAATTTTCCCTGGTTGGGAAACTATATAGTTTCTGGTGTCTGTTACACAGCTATTTGGGAAAACAAATGCAGATCTGCAGGGTTCTTCAATCCTGCTACCAATTTAATAATGTATCAAGTTGCAAGATTGCTGGATATGTTATTTATGTTAGCCATAACTTTAGTGACAACAAAAGATTGTGTTTGAGAACTGTCTTTGTGTATTTGCTGGTCTGAATATTCAATATTCTGCGAGTATTTGAATGTGTGTATATGAGCTAGGTAATGCAAAATAAAAATTCCTTTTCTAAGTGTCAGAAAAATTTACATTAATAATAAGTCACAAGTTATATTTATTTTAAAATCTAATTTCTGGGTTGCTCTTGCTTCTATTTTAAAAGTAACAATATAATATACAGCGTAAATAAACTATTTATAAACTCACATAAACTATCAAAGCCATTGTATCTAATTTGCATTTCCTGAGTACTATCATCTGTTCAGTTGAGATATTCTGCAGCTGTGCATTTTGAGTGTTTCTGTGGAATGTATGAATTAGTGGATGGTTTTGGTTCAGACCCTGACTTCTAAAATTATGTCCTATATCAGGCTAGTTAGTGAGCAGTAGTTACCTCAATACTGTTCAAAACAAGAAAAGGATAAATCCCTTAAAAGGAACTAAGCACTCCTCATCATGTCCCCTCTCCCTGTTGTTATTTCAGTCCGAAAATTTTCCTTTTTTTTAAAAAAAAAAAAAGAGAAAAGAAAAGAAAAAATGTGTTGAATTACTCTCTTCAAGTCTTGTTCATGTTTTGGTGTATGAATTCTGCTTATCTCTAAGCATTCCTTCTACTGGAACTACATATACAAGGAGTGGACTTGCATTAGCATTATTGCAGCATTGAACTACAACAGTAGAAGCACAACCTTTTAATTGTCACTTTACTCTTTGTCGGTACAAATTGCAGCTCTAAGTGCTGGATATGTCATCATGCCATATCATGTACTTTGTCTTTAGCTCGTAGCACAGCTCTGAAATGCACAGCAAATGAAGGGCTAGGGGAGTACCTCCAAAAATAACAGAGAAAGTATACAATTTATTGGCTATGTAATGCAATAAGTTAACTTTTATCTGAATGAATTTGTAATACAAATAGGTTTTTCAAGTTGTTGCTGGTTTGATCTATATTCCTCTTGCAATATTTTACTTTATGGTTCCTTTTGACAAGTATTTGCCCCCAAAATTAAACTGCATTTCTTATTTTCCTACTGATAAGATGAAAGTCCTCCTTTTTATTTGCAATCTCAAGCAAATAGAAATAGTCAGCAAAAATAGTCAATTCAATAGCCTCCATCTAAAACCACTTTCTCTTCCATATTTATGAATAGATTTATTACTACCTCATTGACCTATGAGCAATTTAATTATCAAAAAACTACTTGACAATCGGTAACTTTTACAGGTTTTCATGGAAATAAATTACTTGAAGGGTGTTGTGTTAAGAGACTCAAGGACAAAACAGGCCCCTCTTATCAGTGGGAAAACTTATAACTGGGTTTTAGTTGTGAGCAGGGCATGTACATTACAAAAGGCATTATAAGATTTTCTATCACAATGGATTTCCAGATTGTAATATCATTTGAATACTGAACTTGAATTACAAAGAGCTCTCTAGTAACTTGGCATTGTAGGTTGTTCAGTAACTGTTACATGTAAGGATCCGTATATGGAAGATATGAAAGTATTTGGAAAGTAGAACAGATCAGTTCAGAGGGACCAGTTAGTTCAATTAGACATTCACAAGTCCATGGGCCCTGATGGGATACACCTGAGGGTGCTGAAGCAGCTGGCAGATGTCATTGCTGGGCCACTCTCCACCATCTTCGAAAGGTCCTGGAGAACAGGCGAGGTGCCTGGAGACTGGAGGAAAGCCAGTGTCACTCCTGTCTTCAAAAAGGGCAAGAAGGAGGACCCAGGGAACTACAGGCCGGTCAGCCTCACCTCCATCCCCAGGAAGGTGATGGAACAGCTCGTTCTGGGCATCATCTCAAGGCATATGGAGGAAAAGAAGGCCATCAGAAGTAATCAGCATGGATTCACCAAGGGGAAATCATGCCTGACTAATCTGATTGCCTTCTATGATGGTGTGACTGGATGGATGGATGAGGGGAGAGCGGTAGATGTGGTCTACCTTGACTTCAGCAAGGCATTTGACACAGTCTCCCACAGCATCCTCCTAGGGAAGCTTAGGAAGAGTGGGTTAGATTNCTACTCTGCCTTGGTGAGGCCCCACCTGGAGTACTGTGTCCAGTTCTGGGCTCCCCAGCTCAAGAGGGACAAGGAATTGCTGGAGAGGGTGCAGCATAGGGCTACTAAGATGATTAGGGGACTGGAACACCTCTCCTATGAAGATAGACTAAGGGAATTCGGTCTCTTTAGCCTGGAAAAGAGGCGTCTGAGGGGGGACCTAATCAACATTTATAAATACTTGAAGGGTGGGTGTCAGGAGGATGGGGCCAGGCTCTTTTCAGTGGTGCCCAGTGACAGGACAGGAGCTAATAGGCACAAACGTGAGTATAGGAAGTTCCACCTAAACATGAGGAGGAACTTCTTTCCCTTGAGGGTGGCAGAGCACTGGAACAGGCTGCCCAGGGAGGTGGTGGAGTCTCCATCTCTAGAGACATTCAAAACCCGCCTGGATGCGTTCTTGTGTAACCTGCTCTAAGGTGGCCCTGCTCTGGCAGGGGGGTTGGACTAGATGATCTACTAAGGTCCCTTCCAACCCTGTGGTTCTGTGGTTCTGTGGTATTTCCCAACAGCTTATTCTAGGAAAGAGTTGAACAGGTTTCCTCAGTGTTTATAGACTGTGAATCTGACTTTGAGACACTCGTTCCCTTTTTGAACGTGTAAAAAGGTAAACATCTTGGTAATACCGGCATAGGCAAGATGTAAATATAAACAATTCCATGTTGTCAAAAAATTCCATATTTTCTTTCAATAGTGAGGACTATTATCTTACACCACAAGAGGAAAAAGTAAGCTATTATATTTCCAATTTGTAAGACAGCGTATAAGACCTTTGAAGAGAAAGTTAAATTCAGAGGTTTTCTGGTATGCTGCTTGGGGAGAAATTGTATATGGTGGCTGGTGACACTGCTGATAGTTCAGCCTTCTAAAAATAATATCCATTACTTCTATTATTGAGCAATGGAGCTTTTTGAAGTCTTGTATTCTGAAATATTTACATCTGATGGTCGTTTTCATTAAGAAATTAAAAATTTAGGGAAAAAAAAAGAGGGGGATAGAGATGTGGGAAGTGTTATTTCCTGTACTTTTTACAAAGATTCACTCTTAAATGCTTGATCTTAAAGCAGTCAAAAGGCCTTGTATATAAAGTAAGAGTGAAGACCGTAAAAGAGTACACATCTGCTTGCATCTCATTTGACTGGGTAAGGAGCTTTGCGTATGATCTAAAGGGCCACAGACCTCTGTTGCCTTGTTGTCAATGTTAGCTCCCTGTTTTAATGAAGCCCAGAGCACGTGGTGATGGGAAATGCATTGGAGCTGACAATATGCTGCTGAGTAATCTTGACGTTGTGAAATGTACTCAGCTGAGTGTATTTCTCAGCTGAAATGTGTCAAGGGATCTTTAACACTCTGAATTTATTTTTTTTTTTCTATATGTCCTGTTGTTGCTGTGCTTCAAGTGTGTTCTGTGAGTAAGAATGTTTTATCTATAACTTCAGCATATGTGGCACATATGCCATCTTTTGGACTTCCAATAATGCTGTTCTGTTGAAAGCAAGGAAAAGGACTGTTGTTGCTTACCACAAACAGCCATGTGGTAAGAAAACACATGTAAACAGAATTTGTTAGCCAGAACTTAAAAGGTTTTTTTCCTCTTCCACAGATGTATTTTTACAGCATTGGAGTTCACATAAACCAATAGTTATTAACTGGTTTGTCATACATGAAATAGAAATGGGAAAATAGTCATTTTCCTGAGGACCTTCTGATAAAGGATGTTTGTTTAATTGTTCTTCCCTTGGTCTAAATTCTCTGTATTAAGACAGAAACAACCGCTGATTTTTTTAATTTTTTTTTTTGTGGTAGCTAGAAATGATGGAGGGCTAAAACTCAAGGGATACATGGGAGTTTTGGAGATTATGTAGATTGTACACAGAAGTAATACTATTAGGAGGAAGAGGATTTAAACCTTTTATCTAGGGCATGATGGTTTTCTATAGGCTATATCTTAAAATTTTCTCCACTCTTGCACATGTGTATATATATGTATATGAATACTACTACTAAATGCACAATCCAGCAAGATTAAAGATAAACTAAAAAACTAAGAAAGCTAGCTAATGGTATAAGAGGAATTTGGATGCTAAGTGCATGTCCTATTGCCTTGTTAATAGCTGACTAAATATTTCTATAGGATCATAGTAACACAAATAATGTAAAATATAAATAAAGTGTGTATATTTTTCCATTAATATTCTTTAAGTCTAAATGTATAAGACCAAAGAAATGAGAACTGCATTAAAATACTTGAAAAACCTGACAGTGGTGACACCTGTAAAAACATTTTACATTTTATAAATAAAAATAGGGTAGTATTAGTATAATGAACAGAGAATAGATATCCTAATATTTACAGATGATAATTGTATTCACCTTGGGTTTTTGGAGGTGGTATAATTCAGGCATACGGCTATATGTTGTGTAAAACTATGTCATATCTTGTAACAGTGTTATTCTTTAAATTGGTAAACTTCAGTGACCACAGTTATCGTTCTTAGCATGATGCTGAGAACGTCATGAATGAATAACGACTTCCCTCATGCCTTACCTAGATGTTCTGTCCCACTGCTCCCGAGGTGAGCAGGAGCACAGTGAATCTATGCTGTTGAGCTTCGACAGGAATTGGGACAGGAGGGAGAGATGGGCAGCAATATCAGCCTGCAGAGTAGGAACTTGGTGGCAAAACTGGGTGCTGTAGGTACTCCAAAGAAAACACAGGTGTTTGCACTATGAGACCACATTTTGTCAAATTTTTCACTTTTGTGGATTTAGCACACTTTACCACCTCATACCCACCAAGTGCGTGCACGCGCACACTGAAAACAGTGATATTCTAAATATTGCTTTTCTTGACTTCAAAATTCTAGTTTTAAAGGTAGTCTCCTGGTACTGTTTAAGCAGACTATACCCCTTCCTAGTGCATGATCCTTCAGCTACCTGTGGATTTATAGTTCTCCACCGTGTGTTATTGTGGGTGTTTTTTTTTTTTATTATTTTATTTTCCTGAGTTCTTTATAAATGTTTGGTTCTATATTGATATTCTGCAGTCATGGTGTCTCAGAACCGTCTGTCAAATTTTAATTGTTAGTCTCCTCTGACGAATAATCATATGAGTTTCTTTGTCGCTGTATCACATTATGTGTAATTTTGTGTTCATCATTACTAATGCTGTGTTATAGCATTATTCTTCCAAATAAATAATTTCTATAAGTGTGTTAAAATATTCATTCAGGTTCAGTCTTATGGTGTTTCCTTCACAAATTTCTCATGTGTTTTAATTGCTTGTATATTGTGTCTTCCACTGGGACTTGCTATGCCCCTAATCCACGCTTTAAGCTAAAATTAATGATGTTTGTTTACAGCATGCTTTTTTTTAACTCTGTAATTTAATGAATGAAGCCCTTTGGAATTGTGCACATAGTTCTTAGTTGCTCAAAATAATCACTAATGGAAGACAACTGAGAAGAGATCAATTAGAACAGAATTATGTTGTCTGATACGTCAAGACAGAGAACGAAACAAGTATATCCTAGTCTTAAAATCACAAAGGAAGAAGGGGGATTATTTAGATAAATGCTGAGCGTATAGTCTGACAAGTTTCTGGTGGTGCATAGCAATGCATATATTTTTATGGGATATTTTGTTAAATGATTTAAAAAGATATGAAAGCACTGTAGTTGCTTAGGCAACAAAAAGTCTATATCAGATTTTAAGTAGATTTCACTTGAAGATATTTATTCGTTAGAACAGGTTTTAATCTTCTTACTGTAACTATAGAGTAGTTCTTACAACTAAAAATAGGCCCAGATCAAAATACTCTGCTTTGATCCTAAAGTCCCAGTTCGTACAATGATATTCCATAATCTGTACATTCAGCACTGTAATACATGTACAAATATAAGTATAATTAAAAAAAGCTTTCTGAAAATAGAGGTGGTTCATATAAAGAGTTGTGGAGTATGGGACATGATACTTAGAGGTTAATACTCTATAAAAAAATAGAGAGGGGGATTTTTGCTTAAAATGAATCAAAAAACCAATTGGGTATTTTAATATCCTTCAATTTTTTGATAACTGAAAGAATTTAGAAAACCTTTTAGCAATTTGGAATATTCCAATGCAAAGATACCACTGTCTGCTAATATTGATTTGAAAAGCTGCTGAAGGGATTAACTAATTTAAGAGGAAAAACTCATACAGGTATCTTGAGACTTCTGGATTTTTAATTTGGTCACAAATGGAAGGATGATTAAGATGTTTACTTCAGAGGAATGAATAATGTTAATTGGTGACATGTTTGATTAAAATCTCTGGATTTGAAATAGGAGAGAAGTGTTAATGACTTAGACTCCCTTTGAGGCACACTATTCTTGCTAACCCTCCAAATACAATAGAGCACAGTTTCAGCCACACAAGGAAATATAAACAAAAGATTAACCACTCACTAAAACCTGGTAGAAGGTCAGAAGATTGAGTCAAGTTAACCAGTATGCTGAGCCTTATACCAGTTATAACTAAACGTATATAAGTAAACGTATATAAAGCCTTGTACCAGTAAACATTTACTTATGTACAGAAATAGACTTTGCTTAAGGGTGAATACCATGTAAAGATAGCTCTTTCCAGATTGTGTTTGTAAGTTCTGAGTGTTTTGCTCTTACTAATTCAATTAAAAAAATAATTTTAAAAGATTTTTAATAAAAGAAAAAGCAAGGCGTGATTTTGCTAATGCAGAAGCATCATCATTTGTTTTTATTTAAACTTGTGGTAATAGGCTGCGATGTCCTCTTAGACATGCACACAAAGATGCACACGCAAAAGCCATTTTTTTCCAGATGTTTCCATGAGTCTAAGGCAAAATCGGTGATTTCTGTCCAGTATCCCAAATTTTTCCTTGGTGCTTCATTTGTATACTTACCTTGTGAAAGGTAACTGCCTAAGTGTGGGGGGAATGGGTTAGACCACCTAAGGCAAAATTCAAGCTCTACAATTCTGATATTCCAAGTTTGTGCATTGAAGGAAGCAATAAATTTTAAGAACCTAGTTAAAATGGTGGACTAATCGTTTTTTTTTTTTTAATCCTGCATCTGAAGTTTATGATTTTAAGTTGTGGGATTGCTTGTTTCACTGATGAATTCTTGGTAGCTCCTGTTACACTACTTCTCATGCTAAATGATGTTTGGTAAGGGACAGGAATGGCTTGATGATAGTGTGTGGAATATTTTAGTGAGAAATAAGATTTCATAATGGCAGGGAAGGAGAGGGACAAAAATGCTGACAATTACTGAAAATAACTTTAGGAGCAAGAAGAATCTGGGTAAAATTTATTACCAAGAAAATATGAATATTAACATATATTTCTTTAATTATTTTTTTACATCAAAACTGCTGGTAGTGAAAATAGACTTCAGCCTGTTTAAAAGTGCTGTCAGTGAATGACAATGAANTTTGCATGCTGCTTTCTTTATTTTGTCTCTCTTCTATGGGCCAGATCTGAGAACCTTATTATTTGAAGAAAGTGAGTTTTCAAACAGTCAAAAATAATTTTCTCCGTTTCACTACAGAAGAGATGGCAAAGGTTGTCTTGGATTTATATTTAAAAATTCTCCAGAGGACTGAGAAAAAAGTATTTCTTAAATTGACTTAGGGCATGAGTACTGTGAGAATTGCAGTAGAAATAATAACCCAGTAGAAGTGGCTGTTCTTATTAAAACTTTTTAAGAGTTAAACATCACATAAAAAGTGTAGTGGCCCCCGGGCTTGACCTTCAATGCAATAGTTTTTGTTAAGCTGTAGAAACTATAGTAGTTTTGTGAAACAGGGGCAATACTGTCTGACTGTGCAGGGTTATAATAATAATAAAAGCATCACTTAATGTCAGGCTATGCACAGAACTTTCTCTTTCAAAAGTAATAGAATAATTCTCTCCAAGTAATGAAAAAATGTGCTAAACCTGATAATTTCCATTGCTCGTTCCCTGTGGAAATTTTTCGTAGTTTTAATAAGGCAGTTACTTTGGAGACTGTGTCAGCCAAGAAAATAAGTTGTGTGGGAAGCATGACGAAAGTGATCATTGGATTCAGCAGGTTTTTAAGCAGGTCTTGTCCTGTAGGAGAAGTCACTCCTATCTGCAACAGCCTTCCTACTCTGTGGAAAAAAAGAAATCCCACGATGTGCAGTAAGTTCATAAAACCTGCAAGTCAAGGCCTCTTCTATCTCAAAGACAGAGGCTTTCAATATAAAAGACAAATGCTGGTCCTTGCATTTTGTTTGGAAGCAGAGGAAAAGGAAGGCTTTGTTACAATTTGCAAGTTATCGTTTACTTCCCATGCAGAGAGGGAGGTTGAACAGCCTCTGTTTTCTGTAGAGAAACATTGATTGTTTGACTAAGCCATCTTCAATGAAGAGTATTTCTGAGTACAGCCATGCTAATAATCTGGTGTGTTTACCGTACGAGGTCCATCGGAAAGGAATAAAATTTTGTTCTTTCATTGGCAGGTAAATAGAAAGGTCATAATTTCTGATGAAACGCACTAACTTCTCTTTAGAATCAAACTGTCTGTGTGTTTTCTAGTTATGAAAGTGCTAATAATTGTCATAGCCAGAAAAAGTCTCATGTTTATTAGGTGAGTTTTTTTAATGAAATCTTAGTAAATCATTGTACCTCAAGTGGAAATGCTGGTCTTTCTCATACTGGTACTTGCTATAGAAGCTCATCTGAAACACTTTCATTCACTAGGTGGTGGAAGAAAGAAATTTGAGTTGAAGCCTCTGGAAAAGAAAGGGAAGGAAGAAATTCATATGTATCTTTTGGGTAGAACTAATGTAATTGACTTTTAATCTCTAGACCAGAATGTGACATCTGAGGTGCTTTTTTAGACTTTGTCAGAGAAGATCCAAAGTTTTGAGTCATCTAAGGTGGATGTTTTCTTTAGGATGAAATGAATCTTATCCTGAAGGAAGAGAACTACTTTGAATGGGTAAATTCTGTGTGTTGGCCCTGACTCCAAGCAAATTTGAACTCATTCATGTGCACAGGTGTAACTTGGTGAGATGCAACCCAAACTTTAAGCATCAATGTCTTGCAATAAAAATATTAAAAAGACCCTAAGATTATAATTACCTCCATAGTTATTTTTATCTCCTGTTGATATTCTTCCATAACAAGGCAATGCTTCTAAAGCCTTAGTTGATTTCCTTAACAACTCAGTGTGTCTATGTTAATCCTGCAGACAAGGATTTCTGGGTACTGGAATAGCTTTCCTGTACAGAAATCAGATCAGAAAAAGTACCTTGAAAGAGGAATTTCCTTTTCCATACAATGAGTATTACTTTCTACTGATTCCAAAGAGAAGACATGGTAATGATTTAAATGATTGAATGTGGAAAGAGGAAAAAAAAAGAATCACCTATCCTCAGGCTGTTCTTGTATTCTTGAGATATTAAAATGAAAGTGCATGGAAGGCAGGACTAGGTGGAAAGAAACAGCCTCAAATGAATGCTTTCACTTGACAGAAAAATTCTAACATGTATTTGCTTTTTGGTAGATACTGGAACTAACCGTTTTATGAATACTATGAATACAGGATAATTTCTGTCACAGCTTTCAGCGGGTAGCCCACCAAGAGGGAGACATTCATTGTTAGAGTTGTCATGGGATTGCTTCCAAAAAAAGGTTTTTCAAAACTTAAGTTTTTTCTGGTTTCCTTAGAGTTTGCTGCAATTTTTCAGGAGAGTTGTTTTCTTTTGCATAGTGTCTTGCAGTAAACAGGCTGTAGATTATCTTCTGCTAGTTCTGATTGCTCTGTTTATCATAAAATTTACTATTACATTATTTAGTGCAACAGTATAGTGAGATAGTCAGAAAGGTTGTGAATTAATGAGGAGGTTTGTATCGCTAATGTGTATTAAACCCTTTGTGCATAATATTTTTGAGATGCAAACTCTAGGGGTTACTCTGCCAAGCAGCTGAAGTGGCTACATAAAAAAATCAGCCTGAAACATGAAGAAACTACTTGAGCCATAACCAAAGCAATTCCCTGAATATGAACAGGGCTGGGGAGGGGGGCTTAAGGAATAAACTGAAGTGTTGCTCTTTTTTAGTAGCCCACAGTTTAAAAGGATACGGTGCGATGCAGAGACAAAATAGTGTGAATCAGTTGTAGTGTTTGAAATACACTGACTCTGGAGCAAACAGACTGATGCTTCTGAAACTACTTCTTAGTCACCAAGCAGCAAGGGAGTAAAGCTTGTGTGCATCGGCAATAGGCAAGGATAATTGCTCTCTGAAATGTTTTTTGACTGTTTTTTTTCCCATCATTAAAACAGTAGTTTTCTGCATTCTGTAAATGTGCTCTATGAGTGGAAAATTTTCCTTATATAAATAGGAAACTTTCAATAATTTTCTAAAAAGTTATAAATATGTAGCATTGTAATACCTTGCCCTGATTAAGACTTCAGTATTGGAACCAATAGCATCTCTCGTAACAATGTTACTTAAATATAATGATTGCTTAAATAAAGACACTTGTATCAATGGGGAAAAAGGAATGCCATCAATCATGGTGAATTTGAAGACGTTAAGGCCATGCAAAGTGGTTTTGGTTTGGTTTTTTGGTGTGGTGTTTCTTTTCTTGGTTTTTTTTTGTGTGTGTGTGTGTGAAGCCTGCACGCTGCTCTGAATTTAATGAAAATTTACTTCTGCTCTTGAGTATTGCTCTATGGCTTTTCCAGGAATCACTGTCTAATGATGTCTAAAAAAGTTTCTATATTAGTCACTGTTATCATACTTACTCAATTTAAATGAGAGGAATTGAAATCCCTCATTATTAGTGTTGTTATGCTGTGACAGCTTCCCTGACTTCCTCTCAAATACACAACTCATGACTGTCTTCAGAGCTGCAATAGCAAAAACAGCAGTCAGTGATCTGCTTTCATACATCGTTGTATAGCACTGGCCGTGCCCAATACAAGATAATTAAAGCTATTGGAAACTGTAATTTGCTGTCCTTTACGTTAATTATTCCAGCCAGGAATCCTCATGGGTCCTTTCTGTTCTCCGTTGTCAGATTTCATGTGTAAATATACCCTTGTCATCTTGTGACACGTAGTCAAACTCTGGCCAGAGTATACT
>VXBO01001270.1:1631-49677 GCA_013400135.1 Rhinoptilus africanus | reverse complement strand
TAGTGTCTTGCAGTAAACAGGCTGTAGATTATCTTCTGCTAGTTCTGATTGCTCTGTTTATCATAAAATTTACTATTACATTATTTAGTGCAACAGTATAGTGAGATAGTCAGAAAGGTTGTGAATTAATGAGGAGGTTTGTATCGCTAATGTGTATTAAACCCTTTGTGCATAATATTTTTGAGATGCAAACTCTAGGGGTTACTCTGCCAAGCAGCTGAAGTGGCTACATAAAAAAATCAGCCTGAAACATGAAGAAACTACTTGAGCCATAACCAAAGCAATTCCCTGAATATGAACAGGGCTGGGGAGGGGGGCTTAAGGAATAAACTGAAGTGTTGCTCTTTTTTAGTAGCCCACAGTTTAAAAGGATACGGTGCGATGCAGAGACAAAATAGTGTGAATCAGTTGTAGTGTTTGAAATACACTGACTCTGGAGCAAACAGACTGATGCTTCTGAAACTACTTCTTAGTCACCAAGCAGCAAGGGAGTAAAGCTTGTGTGCATCGGCAATAGGCAAGGATAATTGCTCTCTGAAATGTTTTTTGACTGTTTTTTTTCCCATCATTAAAACAGTAGTTTTCTGCATTCTGTAAATGTGCTCTATGAGTGGAAAATTTTCCTTATATAAATAGGAAACTTTCAATAATTTTCTAAAAAGTTATAAATATGTAGCATTGTAATACCTTGCCCTGATTAAGACTTCAGTATTGGAACCAATAGCATCTCTCGTAACAATGTTACTTAAATATAATGATTGCTTAAATAAAGACACTTGTATCAATGGGGAAAAAGGAATGCCATCAATCATGGTGAATTTGAAGACGTTAAGGCCATGCAAAGTGGTTTTGGTTTGGTTTTTTGGTGTGGTGTTTTTTTTCTTTTTTTTTTTTTTTTTGTGTGTGTGTGTGTGTGTGAAGCCTGCACGCTGCTCTGAATTTAATGAAAATTTACTTCTGCTCTTGAGTATTGCTCTATGGCTTTTCCAGGAATCACTGTCTAATGATGTCTAAAAAAGTTTCTATATTAGTCACTGTTATCATACTTACTCAATTTAAATGAGAGGAATTGAAATCCCTCATTATTAGTGTTGTTATGCTGTGACAGCTTCCCTGACTTCCTCTCAAATACACAACTCATGACTGTCTTCAGAGCTGCAATAGCAAAAACAGCAGTCAGTGATCTGCTTTCATACATCGTTGTATAGCACTGGCCGTGCCCAATACAAGATAATTAAAGCTATTGGAAACTGTAATTTGCTGTCCTTTACGTTAATTATTCCAGCCAGGAATCCTCATGGGTCCTTTCTGTTCTCCGTTGTCAGATTTCATGTGTAAATATACCCTTGTCATCTTGTGACACGTAGTCAAACTCTGGCCAGAGTATACTCCTGGACCCAGATGCTGAAAAGCAGCCAAGAGATTAAAAATTTTGCAAACAGCAACGACTCTGTTCTGGAAAATATGATACCGAAAATTACACTAAATGCTGGAGGGGGGAAAAAAAAAAAAAAACAAACAGGCAAATTGGCTGCCTTTCAGCAACCAATGTGTGTGGGGATCAAACATAGACAAGGCACATCTCTGAATATTTCTTAAAATAATGATGTTTAAAGTTATTGCTGTATAGGAAGGTGTCCTTCTAATTAGAAGGAATATCTCTGTATAGGAAAGTGTAGTGACTGAAACAGTTCCTGGTTTCTTTGCATGCAAATTGCATTTTGTTCAAGCAAAAAAAGTTACTAAACTTTTGGGAATGACTTAAGTGTGTCATAGAACTTAGACTGCCAATTTTAACTACGCAAATGAATGTAGAAGGAATATTTTTCAGGACTAATATGCCCTTTGTAGTAGACTTTCTATATATAGAGAAAACTGAAATAGTATTTGCTGTTAACTTAATTCTCATAAAAATCATTGTGTTTGTTTGACAGTTTCAGAACTCGGAGACAATAAATCTAGAGTTAAAAAAAAAAGTTTGAAAAAGAGTAGCTTCTATTTTAACTTTCTGCATGTATTTTAATTTACCTCAACTGAAATCTTCACTATGATCTCAATTACCTAGGGTCAGCCACGGAATCATTCCTAGTGGTTGAGCTAGACCTGACCAAATGTATTGAGTGCACGTGTCAAGGTGTCGGTAGCCAAGGTGATAGGGGAAACTGCAGGGGTGGCTTCTGCGGGAAGAGACATGGAGCTGCCTTGTGCTGGACAAAGCTGGTTCTAGTTAGCTCTGTAACAGACCCCTCATAGGACACAGCTGAGCTGATCGGACAATTTGGTGGCACCTATGTGAAAACAGTTAAGAAAGGGCAGAAAACACTAAGGCGGAGAAAACGGGGCAAAAGAATAGGAGGTGATCCATAGCAGAGCAGGTACAGCACTGAAGGGATAGGAAGCAGGGGAGGCGAGGTGTTGAAGTTGGGTCTGGCAAAGGAGAAGGAAAGGTGGTTTTCCCTAAGTATTTAAATGTCACCTTTTGTTTCCCAATACTTGAATCAGTATTTAAATTTGTTTTGTTAATTGGCAATAAATGGGCTTAACTCTTGTAGGCTGAGTTTGTTTTGCCCACAACGGTAACTGATGAGTGATTTCCCTGTCTCTATTCTGAACCAAGAGTTTTCTCACTCTTGATCCTCCTGTTTCCTCTGCTGTCCTGTGGGGAGGAAGTGAGCGAGCATCTGGATAGGGCTTGATTTCTAGCCAGGGCCAACCCATAACACCCGAACACAAATGTTATCCAAATCAAAGTAAAGGTCAGTTGATGCTCTACCCTTGACTCTTTTTTTTTTTTTTTTTNNNTTTTTTTTTTTTTTTGAACTGTTTCACTGGGCAGATGACATTCTAAGATTTCCTTGGCCTCTAAAAGAGACACCAACAATGAACAACGTCTTCCCCTGTTCCTGAAGGAAGTTGTCTTAGAGGTGTGATGGTTGCCAGTGTCTGGGCTATTTCTAATTGGCAATGGCCTCCTAAGGGCAAGAATAACAGCACTGTCACACCTGTGACCAAAATCAGAAATACAGTTCTACCTACAATCTTGTATGCCTGTGAAGGTGTTTCCTTAGAGCTTGCTTTCTCAATGCATGCACAAAATATAAGGCCAGGATAGAATAAAATCTATTTAATTGAATTAAACTGAATATTATGTAATGGTGCACACACAGCCTTTTTTTAGTCTTCTTGCTGAGCTTCTGTAACTTCTACGTTCCTGTGGTTCCTCGCTCTACTACAGACACCAGTAGATTGCTTCCAGGGCAATAACTGTCCTTTAGAAACACAAAATTCAAGATTCATTTCAGTGAACTGATATATTAAAGTTAGATATTTCTGTTTGTAAACAGTGAAAGCTGATTGTTGATAGGAGCAAAATTCCAGAAAGATATAATAGAAGCTAGGGGAATTCCACAAATTTTGGTTTGAAGACAGCTGAAAGACTGTGTAAAGCTGAGATGTATTGCTGCACTGTGGACTCTATAATAATTGCATATTCATTCCCCCAGTGTTGCTAATGATAACATTCTACTAATCAAGGGGTTTGTGTATGTTTATTAAGAGAAAAGATTCAGTTGTGAAACTAAAACTAGAATTTAAGAGACTTTTCTAAGGAGAAATCGTGTGTGGAAGAAACATATAGCCTTAGAATATTAATATGCATTGAATTCTACTCGGTAATGAATGGTTATCATCATAGAATACACCTGAGATGGCACAGCAGAACTTCATCATGCCTTTCCCAACTTACATGCACTACTTCTAGCTCTGCATTTTGTCTGTAGCTAATTCTATGAATATTTTTCACTGTATGTGTTAAATGCATAAGTAACACCTTTCCTGTGCTTAATATACAGTATTTTGATTAGTTTTTCTATACAGCACCTAGTTTTTTCTAGTACAGCACCTGTTTTAAAACAGTTTCTGGAAATTAAGTGTTAGGAATAGAGAAAAGATAAGGAATATTCTAAATGTTGCACTTACTGCATATTCCTATGTGCTGGCATTAGTATTCAGTATTACTATATAAAAAGTTAAGAGTAAGAATCCGGTATATTTGACCTATGAAATTCAGATTGATCTCATTTCTTTTGACCGTCAGTGTTATGTGAACTGTATATTTGTATAGGTGAAGCACTTGTTGAACAATCGCTTTAGTTCAATGAGATGAGACAAGTATTTTTTCTGCATTAGGAATGCACAATTTACCTTTACCTTTTAACTTTATGCAACATGAGCCTTTTAAATTGTGCAAAGAACAATGACAGAGCTATTTGCCTGAGTACCCTTTTATATCTCTCTCTTTCGCACATGATGTGGCCAAATGCAAAGAGGTACTGTTCTAGTTTTCAAGACCTGGGAAACTCCTACTTTGAAAACGGAGCAGTCTTGGACACTAAGTGGGGTAAAGAAATAGTGATGAAAATTAAACTGGCAAGTGTGAAGCTTCTATTATTCTTTGGCAGTAGTCTCTTCCATGTAAAATTGGTAGATGAAACTACTTTATTTTTTTTTCCCAAATAGTAGTTTAGGAGGCAGAAATTTTTGTAAAATTGCAGATGGGTAATAAAAAGTACTCCTAAAAAAATATTTGAGCTTTATGGAATTAGCTGCGGAAGCGTTTATTTTCTAGCAACAAGTATTGCTAGAGCTGAGCTATCCATGAGCTGAGTGTATCCATGAAAATTATGCAGAAGAGTGTTCTCCAAGGAGAATCCCTTTCGAAGTCCAAATTAACAGTATTGATCACATTTCCTTTCTCCAGTTTGCTGTTATCATTTTAAAGAGTTACAGCAAAAGGAAAGCCAAGGGAACTGTGCCTCCAGTGCTCAGTGAGGCAGGAGACCTCATAGCAAAGGCTACAGGAAAGAATGAGATATCATGATGTTTTCACCTCAGCTTTTACTGATGTGGTTTGTCCTCAAGCCCCTCTGACTTCATGGTAGAGTCTGCAGAAGCGAAGTGTTACGTGCAGTAGAATAAGATCAAGTCTGGGACCATATAAACTGATTGAATATGCAAAAGTACATAGGACCAGGTGAAATGCCTCCAAGGCTATTGAGGGTGCTGGTAGATGCCACTGTGAGGCCACTCTTTAACATCTTCAAAAGGTCATGGCATTTGTGTAAAGTTCCTGATGACTGGAAAAAGGCAAATCTCACAGCTGTCTTCAGGACGGACAAGGAAGAACATCCAGAGAATTATAGTCTGCTCTGCCTGCACTCTGTCACCAGAAAGATGATGGAGCCAGTTCTTCCAGAAACTCTGTTCAGATGTCTGAAGAATAAGAAGGTGATGGCATGTTTTAGATAGTGCATACTGTGCCTGGCCATCCTTCTCTGATCAGGTGGCTAGTGGTGTGGATAAGAGGAAATCAATGAATGTTCTTACCTTGATTCTAGCAAGACCTCCCATAGGATCCTTATAGTCAAATCAGAGATACGTAGGTAGAAAACTGGCTAGAGCCCTGGTGTCAAAGGGTTGTGACCAGAGGTACAAAATTCAACAGGTGACTAGTGTTCCTCAGGGGTGCAAAGGGGACCTGATAATGTTTTAATGTCTTCAGTAATGACCTGAGTGGTGGGAGTAAGTATGCTGCAGTGAATCTGCCGATAATTCCTGGCTGAACATGAGTCAGTGGGTCACCCTTGCAGTGATGAACTCCAGCTGCATACTCGGCTGTATCAGTAAGAGTGTAGCTAGCAGGTTGAGGGAAGTGATTCTTCCCCTCTGTTCTGCACTTGTAAGACCACATCTAGTAACTGTGCTGCCCAGTTTGGGATTCTCCAGTACAACAACAAAAAGCCATTGATATACTGAAACAAGACCAATCAAAGCTTTGAAGATCCTCGTGAGGTTTCAGCACATGACACACCAGCAGAGGCTGAGAGTTGGGTTTGTTTAGCCTTAAGCAGAGTAGGAGGCAGCTCAGGGGAGACCTTGTGAAGTTGCTAGAGAGTGGCCTCACAGTGACATCTGCCAGTACCCTCAACATTGCTGTCTTCAACTAGCTAATGGGAGAATGCTGACTTGTCTCAGAGTCCCCTCACAGGCTGCAACAAGGGAAATTAAAATTTGATGTAAAGAATATTTATTTTTTTTCACTTTGAGGGTGATCAAACACTGGAACAGGTGCCTAGAGAGGCTGTGGGATCTCCATTCTTGGATATATTCAGAAGTCAGTGGACAAGACACTTAACGACCTGATAGAAATGAGCCCTTTTCTAAGTCTGATTGTGATGAGGTGGTCTAGAGAAGTCCATTCCTAACTAAATAGTTTTGTGATTTTATCACTTGTCAAACAAGACTCTCCTTTACAAAAGCTACATTGACTAGTCTGTTATGTATTTTTTTATGTGTCTGCCACTTCTATTACTTATTATCATTACGGTAGTAAATGTAGGAGCCTTTATAGAAGTTATCATGGCATCTGCCGCCTTCCAGGCCTCATATTCTGAGGTGATTTTAGAGCAGATATTACATACAGCAGCTTGTGGTTCACTGGTTCACCCTTCAGTTTATTTAGTAATTCCTGGATAAATGATATTTTTTTTCTCATAAGCTGTTGTTCTTTTTTCAATTAGTTACACCATGTTTTCTATGCATACTTCCGTTTGAGACTGTCCCTCTAGCTGGTCAGTCTGCATGTCTTTCCAGGCTGTTTCAGCATGGGAAGCTCCACACTGAATACAAATTCTATTAAGTCATTTGGATTCTCAGCATTTGCCTTGTTGTCTTTGCATGCTCTTGTGCTGATCCTTTCATTCTGCAAACTCTCTAGGAGGGATCCTGCTCTGGATGTATTTGAAGGAAGATTTATTACTCATTTTCATGTGTTTTGCTAGTTGTTCCTTTGTGGCCAGTCCTCTTTGTGTTTCTTTACAGTGAGCCTGTCAGAATTTATTATCGTTTCTGTTTTCTCCATTTGGACATGATTTCAGCTGCTTCAATGATGCTTCTTCTAGTAATTGTGCTTCAGCCCTGCTGGCTTGCTTTTGCTTGAGTCTTCATTCCTTCCCTTCATCTCTGCTTTCCAAGATGTTCATTTGCTGCCTGCTCCCTTGTGATTAAACCCTGATCTGCTTTTGGATTCTTGTCTTGAATATCAGACTTGCAGGTGATAAATGGATAGTGTGCTACCTGCGTGACACGAGTTATGATCTGGAATCGGGCATTTAAGTTCCTTTGTTTCTTTAGCAGTTGTCGTTTATAGTCCCAGATCGTGATTCTTCTACAGTAATTTTACTTTTTCTCTCAATGAAACTGATCTTTTGCCTCTCCTCTGCTTGCTAGCACAATGAGTGTCAGTGATTTATTTTTTTTTCCTCTCACATACTCTGTATTAAACACAAAGAGCACACTTTCATTAAAATGGCAAATTTAAAATGCTACATGTTCTCTTGCCTGGAATTTAAAAGGTAATTGTCCTAAATTGCTGTAATAGAGATGAACAGAATATCTCCAGGTTTAGAAATAGTCCAAGTTCCAGTTAATGTGTTGGAAGATCTCCTCCTTATGCTGAGAGTTAAGAAATTCCCATGGATTCATACTTCATTAGTACAAGATTTTGTGCTGATGTGTGCTGATTAAGAATCAGATAGGGGGGAAATCTTCTGCCTGTCATTCATTACAGTGTTGGAAGACTGAGTGGTTCTTGCGCTAGTAATTTCTAACAGCAGCATAGGATTAAATCCAACTCCAAGTTCCAAGACACAGCATTTCCAGTGCCATTAACCTCATTCTCACCTGACATACATCCTGCAGAGAACACGGGCACCAGTCAATATTTATCCAACGTGAAATAGATCAGATACAGTACTAGGCAGTGGAAGCAGATTGGAAGATCTTGTTCCTGGCATGGCAGTCTTATGTGAAGTCTCTTATACCAGCTGGGCAGGTGAAGTTTCTCAGCTTGCTAGCATCGTTCTTTCTGATCCAGCCTTCTCTCCAGATTAGTCCTGAAAAAACCCTCTGACTTTTACCATCCTCACTGAAGGGAATAAGTAATTTTCTGGTACAGATGGAATTGAGGGATTATTCTTACTTTGAAGTCAAGGACGCATTCTGTCAAGAAGGATCATTTCTACTGATGAGAAGAAAGCTGAGTGAGGATACATTGCTTTGGAAAATGCCCATGACTAGGTATGAGTTCCAGGTTATAAATTATGCCTGGAAATTTAAGGAAAGATTCTTTCAAACCTCCAAAGTACTGAAAGTTTGTTTAAAACCATCAGAATGGGGAAATTTATTAAAAGCTCCAATTTGACTACTATATAGAACTTCAGTATATAATTTTATAATATTATTCCTACTATGCAACGATATTACAATTATGGTTTCTTGGATTTGTTGTAAAGAATTCCATTTTTCCTAAAGTAAATGAATAACAAACTGTGCTCTTACTGAGTGTTTAATCTTCAAAGCACATTGAAAGTATTAATTAATCCTCATTGAAATCCCTGTGAAGACTGTACATAAGCATTATCCTTTCACCAGATGGTATGTGCAGTTAAGGGTTTTCCAGTAGTGCTGGAGAAAATAACTTTTGTTTCCAGAGGCCTATCCAGTTCTGTCAGTTTGTTTTTACAGCTAAACCCTATCATTACGGAGGTAGCTGTGAAGTGGAAAAAACATTCTGGATTTTAATAGGCGGTTATATCTCCATATCTCCAACTTTGTTTTAGATTTGCTTAATGTGCTGCTCTGAATTCAATATGACTTATTTTAAAATTCAGAGGAGTTTAATTTTAGTCGTGGATGAGCTAATTGCAATCTAGTTGGTTGTTTTCTGCACATGGGCTGCTGTTTAACTGTACTGATTCACACTCCTTGATACACGGTTTAATAAAACAGTAGAGTGGTGTTTGTCCCAATGAGTTCATCCTTTGAATTAAAGTTGTAGCTTAAAAATGCTTGTAATTAAGTATCAGAGGTTGCAAAAATGTTAGCATTTAAAATGAAAAACATTCTTTAATATTCATTCTTCGTGTGAATTTAAATAATTTGAAAAATAACTTTGCATTATGTAATTCTCGTATTTGAAAGTTGCCAGTCAATCTATGATCAAGTTATCTGTTCTTTCATTTTTGTATTGCTTTGAATCAGGGTCTTCAGAGTATTTTTTAAATGTGAACAGAAATTTAATTTGGAGATTGATTTGAGTTGTATCTGCCTCTATGTGCATATTAAGTAGTAATGTGCTAATAGAGATTCATCTTGTTCTATATGGTAATGACAACTATGGAAAGGCATTTAAGGCAAGAGTACGTGGTCATATAATTCTTGTTCTGAACCTTTCGTTCAGAAACTCTAAAACTTTTTAAGACCTAGTCCTTTAATCTACTGAATGTCTTCTGTCAGTGTTAAATAGAGCTATTAATAACCAGTACCTAAATTAAGTTGTTCTGTACCTATTAGGGGAAGACCTCTGATAAAGAGAGCTTTGCACGTTATCTGAGGGTGCTCAGCATCCCTGAGAACCAAGCTGCCAGTTTACGTTCATTCCTACAGTTTGAGTCCTTGAGCTCTATTTGAGTGGTGTGTAGTAAGAGCTGCTGTAGCTGAACTGCTGTTCACAGGTGGTGTCAGATCTGCTTATCCCGTTCTGTTCCTCTCCTGGTACTCAGCATGAGAAAAAGGGTGGAATCATTGTGTGTGGATACAGGTGGAACCATCTGTGTCTCATTTCTGCAACAGTGTGGGGCATAAGAAAACGGCGTGCTCTGTCAAACATATCCTGTTCTGAATGGGCAGATGATCATTCAGTATTATGAAAAGGTGGCCCTTTTTGGAAGAGACCCTAGGTTGCTCTGAAGTGTCAGATGTAAGTGGAAAATCAATGACTACATGCTGATGCCTGAAGGCCCTCATCTCTCTTGGCTCTACAGACTGGGAACATGGCATGGAAGAGCATCCATCCTGTTAGATACAGACTGACAGTAGTATTAAGGTTATTTGACTTAATTTGCTACTAGATTTATCAAAGTTCATATGCATTTGGTTTTGCTGTGTTTTTCATATTGCGAGTGTTCTACTGGGAAATGTTGGATAAAATTGCTATTGGATAGTTTGCCGTGATAAATTAAAGCAAGGAACTGCAGAATTACTCTGCCATGAATTATAGTGACTAGTGTGATTTTTAAATCCTCACAGAATGTTCATCACCTTTCTTCAGCACATTTTTTACTGTATAATCAGTTATTGCTCCACTGACAAGTATTAGTCTGGTAGTAACTCATCATAGGCTGATAAGTGCCAGAATTCATCATCACGTTTGTGTTAGAGAAGCAAAGAGATAGTTGGCTTCAGTGGCTGAAATACTGTATGACACATTATTCTGACCCACAGCTTGACACAGAAATTGTTTTCAGTCATTCAATTTCAAGTTAACACGTAGTTGTAAATATGATTCTTGGGGAGATTTCCTTGCATTAGCTTTTTTATTTGAAAACAACAGCAAAAGAATAATCAGATCCTGTGCAACTCAATCCTAATGCTAAGGGAATGTTTTAAGAGCTTATCTGTTCTGTTTCAAGCCAAAAACCACCACGGACTGAGTAGACTAAGTTAATTTTAATTTTTTCAGTAAAAAGCTCGTGTGAGTGTAATTCATGCCAGCCATTTACTTATATACAACTTACTTAAATAACTTACTGTACATAAAAGACTTACATATAAGACACACTTATAGAGTGCTTCCCCAGCAGACATACACATTGTCAGAACACAAATGGATAGTTTCCAAATTCATTCCCTATTACTTGTACCGTTCTCAGGGACTCTTCCATAGTTTCTTTTCTGAGCTCTTTAGAGATAAGAAAATAAATATTATAACTTGTTTTAGTTATGGCTTGATTAAAGTGAAGAACAAAATTAGTCCCTTTCCTGCTATTAATTGTTTAAATTTTAGGTTTTGTAGGATGGTTGTCAAACTTTGTTTTATGTGTTTGTACATACTTGTATTTATGTCCTAAACAGTATTATTTAAAATAAAACAAAGCATTTTCTGCTTAAATTGTACCTTGTCTTGTGCCATTGTAATGTAACTTCGCAGTTACATTCTTGCTTTTGTTGGAGATTATTGCAGCTAATGTAAGTCTGCATTTGAAACGGAAGATAGGCTTAATTTATGAATTTTTTATAAGAATCTTACAAAGCTTCATGATATGTGACTTGGCTTCTTGGACTAAAATTAGAATATAAAACTAAAAGAGAGATTCATTTCTTTAAGGTCATGAAGCAGTATGTGCCTAGAGGGCCATAACACATACCTCTATAATGGCTTTTTGAGCAAAGCCTAATAATGGAAAAAATTGCTGCTGGGCTCTTATGCCAAGAACCTCCAGTTTACTGAATATAAATAGGCATTTTTACCTATTGAACTACAGCGGCAGAAATGCTTAAGTAAAGAGTTTACTTTGTACAAAGGCTTCTAGTCTGATGGAACCTGTTCCTTGTGTGCTATAATGGCTTTCTGAGTCAGTGGGTTTCCACATCTGAGGGTTCTTTAAAAATGGCAAGATGTATTATCTCTCTGAAAGAGCTGTCATCAACTTTTTTGCCAATATATTGGCTGAAAAATTAATCAATCAAAGGACAAACAGTGTGATAACATAAGAACACTTTTTTAGAGAATCAGTTAATTTCTGTCGTGTTAGAGGTATTTACACGTTAATAGGATCTTCTTTCTTGCTTGTAACCACTATGTACCAGTGTTATGTCCATGGGTTTTCTTTGTGCGCAGTCTGTTTCATCAGCCAAGGCAGATGTTTTTGACAGATGGCTCTTTTTTTGTGCTGAAGTCTACAAACCAATTATGGAAATAATTTGGTAAGGAAAGGCTACAGAAGACCCTGAGTGCCAGGTTTTTGATATGCATCTGCTTGCACCTTTTCTTTACAGTACCATGCAAAACCAGAAGACACAACTAGTTAACTTGCAAAGTAGAAAACAGCAATACTGCTGAGTGAGAAGGAATGGAAACACTGGGTCCTTGCAAGACAGGTTCCTTCCTCATGCTTGCTCTCTGATCATCAATTTGTAGTGCTTTTCTGGATTACAGTGAACTCTTTACTGTCCTTCCTTGGCCTTTTGGAAAAATATATATTTTCAGGATTTCTGAGGTTTGTCTTGAGATTCCATTTGTTTTCTCTGGAATATCTCTCTTCATTTGTGATACAAGCTCATAGCTTGCTTTCCTGACTCCACTGTGCACTCCAGAAACACCTCCTGATGTTCTCAGTTACTTTTAAAGAAGGAATAAACTTCTCTCTCTTTAGCATGTTCCACCTCAGCCAGACTTCTTCCACCAGAACAACATGGACAGACATTTTTTCCCTTTGGAGAGTGATCACACCTTCTTTAGATAGACACATAATATACATTCATATAGTAGAATACATGGTATATGTTCTATGTATTAAGTATAGCAATACATACTGTGTGGCAATATTAAACAGAAGTATGTAGTCTAAATAAACTGTATTTCTAAGGAAGTAATACATATACTTTCTGCTAAACTCAATGTAAAGAACATGGAAATTTTAGATCAGGAAAACTGTTAGGCATTGATACACGCATTTGGAAAACTCATGTTTTGGCCACATGTTAAGTTAATACAAATACCTTGTTCATTTTAAGAGGGGAATGGGGGAGAATGAATGAGATTTCAGTTTCAGTCAAAAACTGTGTTAATTTTTATCTTCTAGCAGTCATTTGGTACATTTTCACATGTTCTCTGCTAGCTTCTGGGTTTCAAAATTATGTTAAATTTGATTTATGATATTTTGCAAAGACTGAGGTATATTAGGTAAGGTATAATAGGAGATACAGCATTGACTTCTTTTCTGTATCAAGAAATACATGCAAAATAGATACTAGAGCAGCATTTTTGCCATTGATAACACTAAATTTCTTGTTAACTTGGCATTACAGACAGGTACTCACTTTTTTTAAAACAGTATTAAATTTATTTTTATATAGTTCATACTATACATACTTAGTAACTACTAAGTAGGTGAATATGAAATTTTTTTCTAAGGCTTTCTTGACATTGTTTTACTGACTAGAAGAAAATATTTCTACTGCAGAGTGGGGAGTGAGGACTCAAGAAAGGAGAGAATACCAGTGCTTCATGGTGGACTGAAATGATAGCCAAGCATATGCAGCAGTACTTCCTTTATTGATTTACCGAGAAACGTACTTTTTGATTACAAGGAAATAAAGAAAAATTAAGCTACTTGCTCGAAAAGAGCAGTTAATGTACTGCAGAATGTAATGGTTTACTTTTTCCCTTTTACAGAAGGCTGTTTGTCTTTCTCTTTCTGATACCTTATTTTAATTTGCTGTATTGCAAAATTAAGAGGGAGCTTTACTTCAAGAGTCAGTAGTATTCTTATAGACTGCTTTATAAGTCTGTAGCAGGTTATTAAGCTCAGAGCAGTGCTGATTTTGATGGCTGTTTAACTCAGTGAATTAGCTTTAGTGTATAAATCCTCAGGGTGTGTATACCCCTGATTACAAGCCAGGAGTGGAAGAAACAAGACTTACTGCACTGATTTATTGAATGCAACCATTTTTCATAGAGCATGGGAAAATTGTGGTGCTGAAGTCCCTTCACAACTGTTCTGCGACATTTTTGCTCATTATTAATAACCATGAAGTGGTCGACTAAGTGCCATTTTAAAATATCAGCATCTACCACCTCAAGTGTTTACAGTAATTTTAACACCTTACTGTGCTTAAATAGTTGAATATGAAAGATGAAGAATTACATTCACAATCATTCACAAAGAATTGCAATAGGAATAGTGCACAATGAAACCGGAAAAATCAGGTGAAGAGCTGAAGGAAGGAATAAAAATCTTGTCTAAAATCTAAAAAATAACTTCATCCTCTATGGCCCTTCTGTGGTGTGTCTGAGGACAAGATGAGCTGAGAAAACCTTAACTGAATATCAGTAACTTCTGTTAAATGTTATTTTAGAGGAAATCCACTTTCTTATTTCTGTTCCATTTGACCAGGAACTTAATCATAGGTGTTTTTAGTAACTATATTTCTTGTAATTCAGTATTATAGAAGTGGAATTATAAGCATAACTTTATGGTTTTAATCCCACTAGCCTTATTTCACTCAGAAACTGGGAACTGGCAGTGCAACCGTAAGGAAGGTTTCACAGCATTCATTTAAGACAGACAGCTCTGTAATGATCACATTCCTTCCTTCTACACTTTTCCTCCCTATTATTCCATGGTGAAATAGTTCAGAGAGCTTAATTGGTTGATAAATATTTATTCTAGGGTTGGGTTTTTTTGGTTGTTATGCTTAATGTTTGTTGTGATTTTTTTTTCTTAAATTTTGTATTGGTTTTATTCTGGTTTAGTGTCTGAATCTGTTCCTTAAGAACTGAGGTAAATGCCTTCTCAACAAAAAGAGTAAGGATTGTGCAATATTTAAAAGGTGGGAATTATGAAAGCTGTCCTAGCTTCATTCTTTAAGATAAGGCATAGGCCTAAAACTGTTGTGAAACTGCATGTGGAGTTTAAAAATTATCAGCCTGTCAGGTTATTTCTTACAAAGAAACATATATAAGTTGTTTTATTCAGTACTAAAGTTGTAGATTAAGAGAAAAATTTCTTCTTGGCTAGCTTCCCTGTTGCAGGAGGTGTTTACTAATATCCACTTTGAGGTTAATGCATGATTTTTTTTCCTATTAATTCTTTGTATCATAGAGACAAACTGTCCACATCAAAGCAGAGTGCGTTACCACTTTTTGTTTTTCCTCTTAAATGTACTGTATCAGAAATATGTTAGAATATAATCATTATTAATGACTACTATATCAATATAGGCTGCAAAGCATAATAGAAATGCTTTGATATTTTCATTGTATTTAATGCTTTATATGTGAGTTAGCAATATGCTGGGGTTTTTTTTCTTTATTATTTTATGTCACTGCAATTGTTTTGTAGTTTTACAGATTGTGTGGACAAACTGAAATATTATATTCACGTGATCAGATCTCATGCTTACTACAGAAGAAATAATTTTATTTGGTAATTTATTGAGCCTAACTTCAGATGGAGACAAAGGGGGTCTTAGGTGACATTTACCTATCACTTGCCTAGGTATAGGCAAGCTGGAAAGCTTCTCTAGATGATGAATTTTCCACATTAAATAACTATGGATTAATCTGGTTTATGAGGGTACTGTGATTTTATGTAATGCTTCATTTTGTCAAATTGGTATTGAAGATTGAAATAGATGCTGTTCAAGTTATGAATAAATTTTAATGTTTGTAAGGAGCATTATCCATTTCTTCTAAAACTCTTGGGTACATGTTATCTGTTCATGAGCTGTTTAATAGTGTTCATCAATGTACACCCTGATTATTCATTTAAGGAAGAATTTACCATTGCTTAGTTATTTATTTTTTTTTATTACTCTTACGTTCTTTAGAAGAAGCCTGGAAACTGCTGTGGCTCTTTTGGATGCCTCTGTTTATTGCCCTCTTGCCCGCTGGTTATATCAATCCTTCCTAAGCAGTTGAATAGGTGCTTGTTGCTCCCTGATCAGCAGTTGTAGGCAAGATGTTTAAGTTTCTTTATAACGTTCCACTCCTGACTTTCTCCTGACTAATATCTGGTGCAATGCCCAGAGCAGCACTAAGAAAAGAAAAAAATAATACTTAGAAAATCAAACTCTGTGTTAAATCAATAACTCTCTGTTGGGTAACTTGCTAAGTCTGGGACATTTTTATAATAAAACATCACTGTCTGTGACATATTAACTTTTATGAAAGAAAGACAATAAAAATACACTTATAAAACCAATTTGTTTTATAAGGTTGCCCAGAGATACTAATCTGCCTCTTCTATATTTTCTTTAGCTGCAATATCTTCAGAAAGCTGTAAAGTTTGGGTACACTTCAAGATTGAATGATAGAATACAAACATGACAAAAAGAGGTCGACCAGTAAGGTCTTTGAACATGCTTCAGTAATGATGCACTATCAATTGTCACTTTTCATTATTTTTCAGGAACGCAACAATATCTTTATTAGCACTGACATTTCAGTGGAAGTCGTAACAATTAGTATAGAGAGTAAGGACCTATGTCCGCTACAGTTGCATCCATTTGTTTGAATTGAAAATTATAGTGTAGGTGAGACTTAGTCATGCCGTATTAACAGGGTAATATTCTCAGTCATCTGGAATTTCAGAAATACAGTTAAGTCCTAAGACATGGATTTTACCACGTATTGCTTGCAGTGCCACAGCTACATTGTTTAAGTGTAATTCTGCTTCCCTGAGCAATCTGACTGGAAGGAAGGGTCTAGGTATACAGGGACGGATATTACATATATATATATGTCAGGGAGTGTAGTGATAGGACAAGGGGTAATGGTTTTAAACTGAAAGAGGGTAGATTTAGGTTCAGATATTCAGAAGAAATTCTGTACTGTGAGGGTGGTGAGGCAGTGGAACAAGTTGCCCAGAGAAGCTGTGGGTGCCTCATCCCTGGAAGTGTTCAAGGCCAGGCTGGATGGACCTTTGAGCAGCCTGGTCTAGTGGGAGGTGTCCCAGAGTGGGGTTGGAACAAGATGATTTTTAAGGTCCCTTCCAACTCCAACCATTCTATGAGTCTGTGATTCTGTAGTATGTGATTATCCTGTTTGTCTGCTAAATTGTCTGCTGTAATTATCATGTGAGTCTGCTTGACTCAGATTTGTAGAAACTGTTTTTGCTGTTCTAACTATATCTGTTGAATAGCTTTGTCAGTTAGATGGCATAAAGTTTTGGTGTTTTCAGGTAATCATTCAAAGGTTTAAAATACAATTCACTCCTTATCTACATAACTCAGAGTTGTTAAGATCTTACTATACCTTCTGCTACCATCCTGAGGTCAGTTTGAGCTTAATGGGAGGACTGGTGTGGGGAGAGCATTTGGTCCCCCTTGCTACTGTGTCCGTCCTTGAAAAGAACTGAACACTTTAGTCTTCAACAAGTCTGTTGCCCCCACCTTGTAGATGTGCAGTTTCTAAGCCATTAGAACCTTTCATGTTTCATGAAACATGGTTCTTGAGGGCCCAGAATATGTATAACCAAACTATTAAGGTTGCAAGTTAATGAAAAACACCACTTATCCGTGACTGGTGTCCTATCTGAATCCTGCAGGCTCATTTTTAATTTGATTACTGCATTTTTGTGGAGATGGTTAAATTCTTAGTGCTGTGCCAGCTTGCCCATCTGCTTGAGGGCGCATATGGTTGCACAACCCAAAGGTTTTTCACGAGTTATATTATGAAATAAGGATCCATATAATACCTCAGCAGAATTAGGACCATTTTATGTTTATTTTTGGGTGTTTGCTAGATTATTTCTCAAGAAGAAAGCATTACTTGAAGTTAGTTTAAAGTTTGGAGAGCTGCTTGGTTTTTCTTTCAGTTTTGAGGGGGTTTCAGTTGGGGTTTTTTGTTGTTGTTTGGGGTTTTTTATTCAATATAAACAAGTCAGTGAGAGAAGACACTGCTGGTAACCTTTGTTTTACAACCTGTTTGTAATTTACTACAAGACTGTGCCCTGCTTAAGGAACGAAAATCTCCCAGTATATCTGGACGATGTATTTCGTGTATTTAGGCATTTACTAGGTGTTATAGGCAATTATAGATTTATTAGATGAAACAGGCCCTGTTTCAAAGCCTAATCTCAGGTCTTCAGAGCATTCTTAGTTCTTTGCCAAGGCTACCTCTTCTGCATAATTTTTAGATGATGTATGTTTTCTTAGTTAATAACTACTAAATCCTCTCTTTATATTTGGACTAAGATAAGTCTCACTTGTGCTGAGTAATTAAATAAAGTGTTGGCCTACACTGTTCTTGTTTATAGTCCCAGATTCTGCTCCCATTTACTCTAATCATAAATGTTATTAATTCTCATTGTGGCGGTGTTTGAGCCCTGTACCTGTAGCATTGCTTGTTTGTTTTATTGTTAGGCCTAGAGACGTCAATTCTAAAACCAGACATATAGTAACTTTTTAAGGATATCCTCTAAAAAACTTTTTTCTCAAAAAATGCTAGAAAAAGTTTATATTTAGATTGTTTTGACTTTAAAAATTTATTTTGTTTTAAAGAGCATAAACTAAAGCCTCACATGACACAACCTCTTTAACCATTAATAATTAACAGTCTTGAAAAGAATTAAGACTGCTTCAAAGGAGGCAAAATAACAAATAAACCTGCAGGCTAGCTTGACTTCGGGATAAAAAGTCTGCAATGAGTTCTGTCATGTGCTACAAACAAAGTCTTAAAGAATTTAGGAGTGGGGAAAAAAAGGTTTGCCATTCCTTAAAATCTGGGTTGGAAAAGTAAAATGCAAGGGGCAGGGGAGACAGCAGAGGAAGAGTCAGGAGAAAGGAGGGATATCACTGTGTTCTAATAGATTTCTATTAATGACTTGCAAGGTCCAGGTAAAAATAAAATAATGGGGAGTTATACAGGTGGTTAGGAGAAAGAGAAGTGAGTTAAGTAGACATTCAGGTGAAAATTGGACAAATGTGTATTTATTCAGTTGTTGAAGCCAAAGTTTTTGCAATTTCATCCATTTTAAAAACAAATGGTTCAAGAACTTATAATTAACTCTGGTAAGTTAAAGAGCAAGAGATAATATACTACTGTCTCTTTCCAGGAGTATATATTTTCTTAATTTTTTACGTGTTCAATTTTTGTTGTTCTTGGCTTCTATTCCTTATTTCCATATTCTTCTGCCTGTTAAAATATACCACAATTAATGTTCAGATTTAACCTGGATATTTTTTGCTAAGTTGCTTCGTAGTCCTTTCTAAACCCATTTTTAGGGTTGCTTGCATTTTCTTCATTAACATAATACATGGTGAATATGTAATAAAATTCATTGTTGTTCTAATGTGGTCCTAACTCCTATTTACATTATATTAACTGCACTAATTAATGTCCAGCTTTGTTCCACATGCTCTGTTGATCTACTGTTGGTAAATATGTATACATATGCTAGATATTCAAAAGCTCTGTTATGTCTTCAATGTAATGCTTTGTCAAAGTTTCTAAGAATAGTCAGATGTGACACTTTATTTTTGTTGTTATTTTTATGAGGCTATTGCATCCACTTATTTCCTCATAATTGAATAATTAATAAATATCAAGGGAGTAGATTTCATAGGAAGAAAAACATGAAACTATAGCATTAACTTGTATTAAAAATGTATAGCTGAAAAATAAGTAGCATTAACTCTAATGTAAAAGGAGGAGGAGGAACAGACCATGAGGGACCTGATGATGCATTGAGTCCTGTTATCCACAATTTCAGGTCAACCTCTCATTAAAATGCTTTTAATGAATTCCTGAAGTTGTGTCACAGCCAGTTGCATACTTTGCTTCTATTTCTTTGCCTCCCTCAGAACCTCACTTTCTAAAGGTGACAAACTTTTCTGTGTTTTTAGACAATATTTCTATAGGTTTATTTTGTTCTGTTTTCTTCTTGTGCTACCACTGTCCTTAAGCTTGCGTCTTTTTGCTCTGATTGGTTTTGCCTCATGTTATATTTATAAAAAACACTTACACCTGCTCTCACCCTTGGTTTGACAAGACTCTCAATAGGTTTTCATTCTTCTCTACGTTGTCTCCTACTCAACACTAACAGCTCTTTTCTGTTCCAGTTCTGGTTTATCATTCTTGACCACAACCAGAACGTAGAATTCCAGATAAGATCTTCTTAATGCCTTGTGCAACAAAATCAATATTCCATTTCTTGGAATCCAGTTTATCTTTTGAAATTGATACTGGGGGGCAGGGAAGTCCTGCATTTTAACGCTCTGATCTCTCTGGCTCCTTGATTGCACAGAAGTATGAGATCTTTTCAGGAGATGCTGTTGTACAGAATACCATATATATTTGCTATAGTTGCAGCTATTTTACAAAGTTTGACCAGAATTTTTTTGCAAATATCACAGCATGCATGAGATATAGGCTTCAGTTCTGCCTACATCTGATCTCATGTGCTATGTCTGCATTCACTGGACATAGCTTGACGTTCACCACTTGGGCCTTAAAAGAAGTTGCACTTTATTTAGACTGGCATTCCCATGTAATCTGAAGGGTGATTACATTCAGTGTATTGCAAAATTTGTATCAGTTCTAGAAATTATAACTGTGGATCAAAATTCACATTCCTCCATGACTACATCACCTTTGTCACTTGGAGTCATCGTCCAATCAAATACAGATTTCTTCTCCTTTCCTTAGTTAAAATCTCTATGAACTGGTTTTATCAGCTTTGATCTTGGAAGTCTCTAAATTTACTCTTGAAAAGAATAAATTACCACTTCTTAGCCTTTCATTGTAGAGTCCAGACAGATTAAACCTGCCTTTAAAGTCTGCCATGCATCCACTCCTTATGTTCATGAACTACTACGATGCTTATTTTGTTGCTAAATGTATTGTGGTGGACTAGAGGATTGTGTATTTAAAGCATGAAACACATTTGGTGATCTTATGGGGAAGGCAAAGGTGAGTGGAGATTCCATTGTTTGAATAAATTGTGCCAGAAGTCCTGGCTTTATTTACATTGACATTAACTGTACTATTGGGGTCAAAATGTATTTATTCTTCCCATCTTATCTCACAGATAAGAGAGCTTTCACTTCTTAAAACCCACTTTTCCCCAGTAGTAGAAACAGTAAGAGTCTCAAAAAAAAGCGATTGAGCCATTGTGGAAAGGGGAGACAAGTAGGGTTTTGATTAAACTTCTTTAAAAACAAACAAACAAACAAACAAAACATGTCAGGCAGAGTTTGTAATCCGCTGAATTGAGAACTGTTGGTTCTGTGCTGTGTAGTTCATAGCTCTTGAAGTGCTGATACTCAGTCTTGAGCAGTCATTTATCATTTTTTCCTACTATTTTGTATACTTCTATTATTCCTTGACTGATTATGACAGCTCAGTTTAGTTTCGGTGTGGGGTTTTTTGGGTTTTTTTTTTTTTCTTGTTTGTTGTTTTAATTGGAGAGGGGAGGAGGAACTAGAACTTTCTGGGAGTCCATATTTGTGTCTTTTCAGCTTAAAGATGGAAACAACTGAAGACTAACAGAACAAGGCTGTCCAGATGGTCTCTCTCATGGTTTCTGCAACATCTGTAGATAATCCAATAGTGTTATTTAATAAAACCATACACAGAAAGGTTGTGATTCTTTCTCAGTTGCTGCTACACTGCTGTTGTCATACATCATTCCTGGAATTAGCTGTCTGAATACTGAAATCATGTTATCTGTCTGTTTCTGGGAGACTGTGGAGAAAAGTAATACTTCAGAATTGAGAAAAATGTGAGAAAACCTTTTCACAGTGAAGTCAGAAACGGGTTTAATAAACAAGCTAGTACTGCAGAACTGATTTCAGGTATCCCATGTAGGCCCTCCCTTCAGAATTTGCCTTTCCCATCATCCAGGAACACTTGAAGTCTATAGTCAAGAAATTTATTCAGTACTGAGAAGGATTTCCTTTATCCAGGCACCCAGTAAAGCATTACAAGGCTGCTATTCTGCTGACTAGATAAGAGCAACTAGTCCCTAATTGTCTCAATGTTTTAATAGCTGTGGTTTTCTTTTCATATATTCCATTGCATATTTGAAATTTACTATATATAATGTTTATCTGATACACACATCATCCACCAGTTGGCATCCCAGTCACATCTGGCTGCTGTTGTTGCATGTTTACAACTATTACAGCTTCCAGGTAACTTTTGAAGTAGACGTTGTAGATATGATATCCTCAAACCCAGCTTGGATGTAGCATTTTCACTTCTCTTTAGGGTCTTGGATGCTGCTCTGCACTTGCCAGTGTCACATACACCTATACTTAATCAGTTAGGCTAAGGCTTGCATTGTCTAGAATATGCAGGACATCTGCTGCTGCCCGTTTAAATAGGGGCCACTAAAATGTTGATTTCTCAGTCTTTAAAGTATGTATTGCTTACAAGTTATCTTGACTTGCCCTTGATTTATTTTACTACTTCTCAAACAGTAGCCACATGTAAAATTTCATTTATTTGGGGTTTCTCTAAATAAGTTCTCATATTTATTCATTTTACCACTTCAGTATTGCTTCGCATCCTGAAATGCTCTTGACACTTCACATATGATTCGTTGGCATAGAGTCAAGGAGGACTCTGCATTCTGAACCTTTACAGATTCTGTTGAAGTAATTATATCTCTATTTTCTCCTTCCTACACCTTCTTCTCGAGATGACAGATGTTCTGTTTGCAAACTAGTTTGCCAGAGATTGTTCGAAACAATCTTTTTCCCTCCTTTTTATTTTTTTTTTTTTAAATACCTTAAAGATAGAAAGCATAGGGAGACAGCATACAGAAAATATTGTGCAGGAACAAAGGTAGTAATAGACTAATTATACCTTTTCACTAAGAAAATAGTAAAACGGAGAACAAGAGAGGAGTTTAGAGTAAAAAGTGTAACGGTTCATCTCAGAAGAGATTACTACCTCAAAACAGATTACCATGTCACAGTTACAGACGCTGTTGCTGGGAGTTACATTCAGTAGTATCTCTCCTGAATGTATTTAACTTGATCAAGAAGTGAAGGGAGGATTAGGAGAGTAGGGCTTACTGTGCCCCAAGCAGTACAGCATCTCAGTTCGTGGTCTAATAGACTCAGCATGGCTGTAATTCAAGATCTGCTGGTGATAAAATTTAGATTTGCAAAATGTATTTTTCCAGACTATCTTGGTGACAACACACCAGAAATGCAAACAGAAGCTTACTTTTATGCAAAACCATGAGCAGATGTTTCCAACTGAAAAAGTGTTAAATGCCTTAGAGTATGGGCTTGAGACCTTCTGATGGTTNGCCCTATGCTGCACCCTCTCCAGTTCTCTTCCCTCACATAATTTCATTTAAAGTTTTTGTTCTTAAATTACAAAACAGTTATGTTTAACTTGCTGGAGGAGGGAGTGCATACAGCGAATAACCATTTGATTAAAATTATTGCCATGACATATTTTAAGACTGCTTTTCCTCATGATGAGCCTAAAGAAAAAGATCAGCGCAATAACCTATTTGCTGTGTTCTCAGTGAAATAATCCCTCAAAAGTTAGAAATCCTTCCTGTATCACATTTACGAGAAATTCTTCTAATTTTTTTTTTTAGCATTTCAAAGTAAGAATAATTGCGGTTATATATAAAATCAAATCTCTTGGGTTTCAGCTCTTTCAACATGTATTTGGTTTTTTTAAATGAGATACTTTTAAAGTGGAAGTATCCTTTTTGCAGCTGATACAGTTCACTTTTTTAAAGACCTCATTTATCATTTTGATACAGTGCGTGAGTCATGCATATAAAAGCCAATATTGACTAGGTAACTAGTTTTCATTTAGATACAGAAACAACACATATACTGAGAAACCCCAAGATGTATAGACAGAGTCAGCAAGAAACGTGCCCTTTGAATTTAAAACTGATGTTTCAAATGGATTTGTACAGATTAATTTCTGACAGTGAATTTTTTCATGTTAGATATTCTATATGTGACCAAACTCTAATAGTTAATAAAGTTCTCTAGTCTCTTGTAATAATTTTGAAAGTTTTGTTGAATTTTTTTCATTTTTAATTACTCATATTTGCATATTCTTTGAATGTATTGTCTACTAAATATAAAAATTATGCATTATATCTGTAAACAATAGTCTGGCCTAAACTAGGGAAAACCAGGAATTTTCATTGAAAACATTAATGTATACAATAAATGTAGTTTTTGTAAGCAATTTTACGCCCAAAGTTCGCCTAAGGTTAGAATTTTATCTGCATAGAAATTAAGCTACATTGATTAAACTTTCTGCTACTTTTTTTTTAGGAATCAAAACAAAGCCAAGAATGACTTAGTTTTGAGTTACATCCAAATAAGTCTATTTTTGGCACTTTATTGGTTTTTTTTCCCCCATTTTGCTTTTCTCACATTTGATGAAAAAGCAGTTGTCTGTCAGGTTCTAGAGGGAAAGATTGATCTATGTGCAGTAATGTGCACCATTTTGTTTTGTCATTTTTGGAAGAGATTAACCTCAGGTGATTATTACTGTGCTCAGAAGTCAGAAATAGTCCATTTTCAGTATATACCTTCCTTTTATTCCCATCTGTAGAGGCAGAATTGCCGTACTTCTGCAGATACCAGTGAAAGCTCTAGGGTGCTTCTCTTAGATACAGTGGAATTTCTTCTATCGTGACAGCATTCATGTTTCCATTTGCATCCCCTGGTCTTTATTTCCGTATGAGCAATATAGGGTTTAAAGAGTGAAATCCTGTCTTTTACTAAATAAATATATAAGATCTGGAAAACAATCTTCTCCTTAGATCTCAGGCAGAATTAACAAATCCTTCTTTATTTTATTCATATGCTAATAAAACAAGGAATGAAATATATGCCATTACAATTTCTTCCCAAAATACTTTGAAACTAAGTTCCAGACTGAGATCTCAATTCCACAATTTAATCCTAACTGTAATGTATTGTTTCATTTTGGGAAAACTTACTAGTATAAAATGAAATGCTTCTAATTCTGTCTCATCTTACACCTAATACCTCAGAAGAATACTATGTTTCCCAGTGGCTTTTGACTGCACTTGAAGAGCTATTACCTTCTATTGTTGTGTGGTATCAGCCATCCAGTATGTGTAATACTCTTTCCATTGTCTATTCAGAGCTGTCTGGTTAGATTTCTATTGCCCTTTTTCATTTATTTTATACCATTTTTATGATCGATTTTACAATGAAATGAAAGTAATGAATTTTCATAAGAACTTAAAAATCTTTAGTTACTGGAGTTCAGTCTCTATTTTTTTCATAGTTACCTTTCATAATTATCAACTACAAAACATCTTACTAAAGAATTCTCTTAATGAGTCTGAACAAAATTTATAATAGATGTAATTAACAAGGCTGAATGTTAATTGATGCATTTTGAGTTATCCACTTCATTTGCTATTTTAATTAATTGGCATTGATGTTGTGGTTTTGCTCGCTGATTATGCTGGCTTTTGGAATTTGTTAATACTGACTTAGCTCTTCACGTTCTTCCAGTATATTTCACAATTCTTGCAACCACAGAATCAACAATGCATATATTGTGTATGTAACTGCAGCATGTAAACAGGTCATGGTTGGAGCCAAACTTAAGACAGTAGTTGTACAACAATTTTTTACTTTGTGTGTGTGTGTGCCCATCCAGTCCCAGTAGGTAAAATATTCCTGAGACTGCAGTAACTGATTACCTGGACTCAGCTGGAATCAGTACTGTCCAGGTTTCCAAGAATACCTGCAGAGGGGTTTATGAAATTTTATAGTAGAAATATTTGTTCAGTCTTTGAGTATCATTGCCATAGTTTCCATACTGAATGAAATGTTCCTATAACAGGGATTGACAGCAGAGAAATAAGCTAAAAACTTTTCTAGGCTAACATTTATAAAAGTAAAGTGGAATATGTACAATATTTTGAAACATTTGCCCATATGCTTTCTCAAATATTGGCCCACTTGCTGATATCTCAAATATTCTTAGCAAAATTACTTTCTTTGAGTGCCTGCTAATGTACCATTTCATACACTGTTCCTGACTGTAGGTATCAGTCAGCATAATTCTCTTGATCTTTGTTTATTTTCAGGACTCTTCAGTAGGACTTAGGTGGTAAGGTGTATTTTAGTTTTCTTTCTTTTCTTCTTTCCCCTTGCCCCGAGCTGCATTTGCATTTGAGGGTTTTGTATAACTGAACTGCAGCTTTCAGCAATATATCAGTGTAGTAAGAAAATTAAATATTGCCTTTTATTTCTTATTTCAGCAAATTTATGAGCTGTGCTTACTCCTACTCATTGACAAAAATATTAGTATGCAATACGTATAATAAAATTTTTAAGAGATGCACCCCTGCTTTTTCAAACCGCATGTCATTTCATTGCCATTTTGGCTTAATTTCTTTCTTTATCTTTGCTGCTAAGATGCTTATGCTAGATAGAGCTTATGGTGCAAAGGTTGCAGTGTTATTGAATAAATGTTTAACATTGTGAGGAAATTGCAGAAAAATAAGGCTAACTTTTCCTGTTCAGCATAGGTGTTAAGTCTGATTTTTCCAATTTCAAAACCAGAGATAGTGTCAAGTTCACTCAACCAGGACAGTGCTTGCACATCAGTCCAAGACTCCTTCACACTCATGCAGCAAATGAGAACAGACATTCAGACAGATGTGAGGTATTCTCTGTCACTGAATTTTTTAATACCAGATACACTTGAATCCCGCAACACTTCAATCCCACAAATCCTCACCTATCTTTGTAATTCTAAAAGACAAATGCAAAACCTTCTGAAGAGATTTTCTTCATGCTGTTGTTGTGACCTTATTCAACACAACCTGCAAAGGACAGATGTGGTCAGCATTTTTAAAGGTATACTGTAGGTCTTAACCATGAGGTTTAAAACAATTATATTCTTAAGGAAAAATCTATTGAAAAAATAATGTCATTTTCTTCTGGGAGTTTCATGCTAGTTTTAGCTGAATGTGTATTCACATCTACAGACAGGAAGAAAAAGAACAGTGCCACTGTCTGTGTATAGGTCACCCCTGGGCTGTCCTCCAGGTTTCCACTCTCACTTCAGTCATCTGTATGTATTTTGTGCCTTTTGCTGCCAGTTAATTTTGTAAAATGTGAATTTTATGCTGCAAAGCACTAGACTGTGATCACTGAACAGCCTTTCAATTTTATTTACTTTTGTTCAGTCCTATTCCAAATAATATTTTGATTGCTTGTTTATATCACTGGCAAAAAACAGAGCCATTCAGTTTTTCTTTTGTTTCTTAAACTTGTGTAAGAATGCAGGGTGAATGAGTTATTTACCTCTCTACTAAGAGGACTTTAATTCACCCTTAGTAACAGTGGCGAATGGTGTTCACTGAGTTGCACGATACAGCCTTCCTATTTAGATTGTAACTGTATTCTCCCCAAAAGACTGTATACACATAGGTTTCTGCTTAATTAAGTATCTTCCTCTTAGTTGGAAAGTGCGCTAAGGAATTCATTTTAGAAAAAGGACAGGAGTTGTCTGTTCTTTAACTTTGATAAAAAATTGTCAGTTTAAATTTCCAGATTTCAGTATTTACAGTTGTGCAGTATTTCATAAATGATTCTGGTTTTGTCTATCTGCAAGTCCACCACTAGTGCTTGAGATTACTTGTAAAGATTACTTTCATTTTGAATTTAACATGCAATCTACTAACAGTGTACAAAAATAGGGCAGAAAATAATAACAAGTTTAAAAAACAAGCAAGAAAAGGTCAATAATTGTGGAGCAGACACTGCAACTACTGGCTGACCTTTGAGAGACTGCAGTTTTTATTGCTTCAAGGTCTTACTGGCAGCAGTGAGTGTCAGTAGAGTAAACTATTACCACTTCTTTTGTTCCTTCTGTTATCATTACCATTAGTATACTCTTAATCTAAACATGGATAGCACAACAATATCATTTTAGGACTAGGTGCTGCTTGATGGGAAAGCTTTTATACATTTAAGAAAAAGAGCTTATATTCTTTGCCTGATAATCTTCATACAATCATAGAATCATAGAATACAGACTCCCAGAGAGGTGGTGGAGTCTCCGTCTCTGGAGACATTCAAAACCTACCTGGACACATTCCTGTGCAACCTGCTCTGGCAAGGTGGGTTGGACTAGATGATCTCCAGAGGTCCCTTCCAACCCCTACCATTCTGTGATTATGTGAATGGTTTGGGTTGGAAGGGACCTTAAAGATCATCTAGTTCTACCCCACCCTGCCATGGGCAGGGACACCTCCCACTAGACTAGGTTGCTTGAAGTCCCATTCACACTGACCTTGAACACTTCCAGGGATGGGGCATCCACAGCTTCCCTGGGCAACCTGTTCCACTGCCTCACCACCCTCACAGTAAAGAATTTTCTTCCTGATAGCCAATCTAAATCTATCCTCTTTCAGTTTAAAGCCATTACCCTGTGTCCTATCATTATACTCCCTGATAAAGAGTCCCTCCCCATCCTTCCTGTAGGCCCCTTTTAGGTACTGGAAGGCTGCAATAAGGTCTCCCTGGAGTCTTCTCTTCTCCAGGCTGAACAAACCCAACTCTCTCAGCCTGTCTTCATGGGAGAGGTGCTCCAGTCCTCTGATTATCATCATAGCTCTCCTGTGGACCAGTTCCAACATTTCCATGTTCTTCCTGTGCTGAGGACTCCAGAGATGGACACAGTTCTCCAGGTGGGATCTCATCAGAGCAGAGTAGAGGGGTAGAATTGCCTCCCTTCACCTGCTGGCCATGCTTCTTTTGTTGTAGCCCAGGATGCGGTTGGCTTTCTGGGCTGCAAATGCACATTGCCAGCTCATGTTGAGCTTCTTGTCCACCAGCACCCCCAAGTCCTCCTCCTCAGGGCTGCTCTCAATCCATTCTCCTCTCAGGCTGTATCTGTCTTTAGGATTGCCCTGACCCAGGTGCAGGACCTTGCACTTGGCCTGGTTGAACTTCATGAGGTTTACATGAGCCCACCTCTCAAGCCTGTCTATGTCCCTTTGGATGGCATCCCTTCCCTCCAGCGTGTCAACTGTGCCACACAGCTTGGTGTTGTCAGCATATTTGCTGTGGGTGCACTCAATCCCTCTGTCCATGTCGCCAACAAAGATTTTAAACAGCACTGGTCCCAGTACTGATCTCTGAGGAATGCCACTCATCACTGGTTTCCATGTGGACATTGAGCTATTGACCGCGATGCTTTGAGTGCAGCCATGTAGCCAGTTCCTTATCCACTGAGTGGTCTATCCATCAAATCCATGTCTTTCCAATTTAGAGACCAGGATGTCATGCAGGACAGTGTCAAATGCTTTGCATAAGTCCATGTAAATCTTGCTTGTTCCTTCGTGTTCAAATAATAATAATAAAAAAATCTTGTCTTACCCTTTCACGATCAGGAAATAAGATGTTACCAGTGATAGCAAATCTAAGATAGGCCTCATGATTCTGTCATAGCCTAACGTTACAAATAGATTTGTTAGTAAATGACCAAAAATACACATTTGGAGTAAAAATTGCCAAGTTTACAATTTTTCCTCCTTTTTCTTCTTTCTTTTCTTAGTTTTGGGGGTAACCTTTCAAAGATTTCTTTCCCCATGGTGGGCCAACTGTAATGCATCTATCTTGGAATGAAATCTTACTTGTTTTTCTTACTATTTAAGAGCAAGCAGTTACATTCTTAGTGCTACAATCTCATACACTTTCATACAATTTTTCGTACCATTTCAATTGCAGACCTAGGTTCATCCAAATCAAAATGTTATCAAAGTATGTGACTTAGGTTTTACAGAAACTCATATTGTTTTGGTGAGCCTTATCAGACAGATTATCACAGGCATTTGAATGTGTTTTGAAAAGTTCACCCTTGTAAAATAAATAAACATGTAAGTTGTCTTTGGACATTTTTAAATACTTCTATTTTACCCTCATCTTTGATATTGCAGTTGATGTTAGTGCCACAGTGGGAATTGCTGTACAAACATTAAATCCATCCTGTAATGAGTTTACATTGTAGAAACTAATCTCTTACATATCTTTTAGATTCTGTCTTATGTTAACAATCTCAGAGCTTCCACATCTAGCTTGTATGTCATGCATCTTTTACGTCATTTCTAAACAGATGCATTTGGAAATAGCAGTGGGATTGTTTTCAGAAATTCTAATAAATGTTACTGTTGTGTTAGTATCATTAATAAGCCTTAAAATGAAAAATATGTTTGATAGAAAAAACACAGCAGCCTTCATTTATCAAGAAAAAAAAAGCTACGTAATCTCAGAAAATTCAAATCAACTTTGAGAATCTCCTTCAGTGTTATGGAAGAATGTGCAATGTTTTTTTTAGTACAGTTTTTAAAATCTCTTGTGGTAAACCAGCAAGTAATATTAAAATATTGGGGTTTTTTTATTACTGCTGTCATTGTGGAAGCCAGCAGTATTAGATTATGTAGAAGATTTAAAAGTTTACAGGTTTTTGTATTTTCTGTTTTGTGATCATCTGAAAATCCTACCTACTTCTTTTGAGGACAATAGATTTCTCGTACTTTTAGGGCTCAAGTCTTATCTTGCTTCTCAGCACTATGTAAGGTAAATTATGTTTCAGAATTTGTCTCTCAATGTAAAGAAGCCACATCAGCAATATACAAACAGTAATATAACCTGTCTGGCAATGTGGCAGGCATTTAAGCTATCTTCTTTCAGAGTTACTTTGCTACTAGTTTGATAAAAAGAGTGGATAGAATCAACACAAATAGTGTCAGAACTGTTATTTGGTCAAAGCTTTGAGAAACCAAAATATTAATAAATAAGAATGCCTGTATTATAAATAGACATGTATTTGAAAACTGGAAGTAACATTTGCATGAATGCTTGTAATTTGCATTCTGTATGTGGCTGTCTATACTTAATGTAACACCGAATAACAAAATACTAGATTTTTTTCTTATTGGTAGACCTGTACAATACTTTTTAATATGTCACTTACTTAGGAGTTTTATATCATCCACACTTTAACTCATCTCCTAAAAATGCTTCTTTCCACCAGAACTGGGAATGTTGTCAGGGAATTTTTTGTTAACAGAACATACGGATGCAAGAACAAACCACTTGTGAAATGTAAGGCTTATACAAATTGGCTATTGGATCATGTTTTGAAGAGTTTGACTTCATTTTTTTTCATTTATTTATTTTTTTTGGCACTGTAGCCTACAGAAAATAATTGGTTTCAGAACATTTCAGGTTTATTGTAGTCACTGATCCTCAACAAACAATCAAACTTGTTAGGTCCATCAGAAAAAGAAAAATATTCACTAATAAAAGACAAGCTATCGTGAACTTTTATCTGGCAAATTGCTTCCCACATTAAGCCCATAATAACCCTTTAAAGGCAGCAACATTTAAACAGGGGTGGATTGATGTTTATTTCACGGTTTTAAAGTTCTGTGGTGAAACCAGATTCTTCTTGCTCTTTTGGGACTTGGAGCTGTGTCTCTGGATGAACAGGATGTTGTCATATATTAAAATTCATGGTCGAATTCCAGCTCTTACCATGTCTCCTTAGCATCAGACAGGTTTTTAGCCTGTGTATTAGAAGAAGTGTTTTGCTTTATTTATTTTGTGTGTCTCAATTTGACTGGTGACTCTGGAGGAACTAATCTCTCTAAATGGTCATAGAGCGTGGAAATTTTTTCAGAGGGAGCATGTGAAGTCAGGGGCGTGTTCTGTATCCTACAAAGGAGTTTTGCTCCTTTCACTGTAGAAGAAGCTTAAAGAAACCGTATGTCTTAGTAAGTAAACCTGTGGATCACAAGATGTATCAAAAACTAGTTCTGTGAACGATATGCTTCACGTAACATATATCAGTACCTAAAAGTCATTGTTTCATGTTGAAAAATATTAATCTGCCAGCATAAAGTTTTCTACAGTAGATTCCTCTCAGGAGCTGGAAAATTCATGCTGGAAACTTTTCCAATACTTTCCTATAACTATATCATGGTATCTTGCAGAGCTCTCCAGTGCCTTTCAGATTCTTGATTGACAAACATGTTAATAATGTAATTTGTGCTAATGTTGTCATGCTTCCCATTTTAAACTCTCTTTTGATTTGTAGTCTGATTTTTGTTTTATTTTTATTTATTCTTTTCAATCCTATCCTGGGAGGTCATTGTCAAGAAAATGGATGAAAATAATGAGAAAGTATTGCTTCTGAGCTGAATTTGGAGGAGATACCTGGTTTTTGAGAAAAATTCCTGGATAATTCCTTTTTTTTTTTAGAACTTTTTCTCTCAAAACCAATAATGGAATGGTCTACATATGTTGACTTAATTTTCATAAATATCTTCCATATTTTCTCAGAGTTGGAGGTTAGTTTTTAGAAGGTTTAGGTTGACTTAATAGATCTTTTGCCCGCAGAAATGAAAGCAGGCATATTTCCAAGGCTTAGGGAGCTTCCTTGCAATCAAGTGCTTAAGTTGAAATTTATTCACTGATTAACTACTAAGACTTCAAACATCCATCAGTCTGAACAGGTGGTAAAGACGATATATTAGACTAGGATTCAAAACGAAAAAATATGAAGGCAAAGGCATAGGGCAGGATAACAGATGTCATTCCTGCTCTGATAATTCAAGAGCCTGTGAAAAGGAATTTTGAGAGACAGATTGATATTCCAGGCTGTGCAACAATGGTTCTTTAGCTATTTGTTCTGATTAAGTAATTAAATCTTTTCTTATTTGCCAGTGGATTCTGACAGCTGCATATGTACTTTTTATTTGTCAGATAGAATGGGTAAACAATTTTTGGCATGTATATTGTTTGCAAGATACTTGTTTTATTTATTGTGTGATATTTGTGCAGATAAATGATAAGGTACTTGCCTATTTGATTACCAGAACATTTTGAAAAGAAAAATAATGAACAATAAATGTTAAAATCACAGCTGGCACTAATATGTGTTCTTTCATTGTGTACTCTTGCTTGTGTAAAGGCAGAGATATTCTTGTAAACATCAATTACTAGCAGACACTGACTATAACAAAATGGTGTTAAAATATTAATGAGAAGACAAGAGGATGGTCATAGCAAAATACTTCCTGGACTGAATTCTATCACAGGAAATGAAGCCTGTGGAGACTGAGGGCTGTAGTGTGACTTGATTTGGAAAAATCATCTTGCCTGTTTGGGGTTTTTGGGTTTTTGTGTGTTGTTTTGGGATTTTTTTTGTTTTGTTTGTTTGTTTGTTTTTTTTTTTTTTTAAATAAGCATATTCTGTATACTGTAGACACCAAGACAATAAGTTTTACAATGGTGGGGATGCTGGAGGGAATGTTCCATTTTTCCAGCTAAATTTAAGTAGAACTAAACCTTCAGCTTTCTTTCATAATGTATCAAGCAAAGGTATGGAGATATGTCAGAAAGCAAGCCAAAAATATTGATAGGATGTCTTTTCTTGATTTCCAAATACATGTGAAGCTTTTGACATAAGGTGTCTTCTCTCATGTATTCTGCATTCTAGCAAGAGAGAATGAGATTATTGTCTGCCAGAATATATTAATTGATTTCTTTTTCTTTTCCATGTTTTTTTTTTTTTTTTTTTTTTTTCCCTGGACTTAAATCTTGCCTAAGCAAGGATTGATCCAGGACAGTAAAAAGTCATAGCTCTTGGCTTCCTGCCAGCACTCATGTTAAAACACTTACCGAATTAATGAAAAATTCCTTGTACAACAGGCTTTTTACATCTTGATGCACTAGTCTGAGAGTGGGAGGCGAACATCAATGCCAAATAACAAAGTAACTGCTTCAAAGAGCTGCCACATGCCTTACATTTTTATAAATTCTTATTGACTTGAAATGTTGAGTCAGATAAATTACTTTTCTTGCCGATGTATGTCGTGGCCGTGTGCCAAACCTGAAATCGTCTTTGTGTTCTCATGTTTTCTTGCATTTACTGCTAACATCCACAGAGATTTTACAGTTGTTTTTTTTTTAAAAGAGTTGTTCTTTTATATATTTTAATGTCTGTAACTATCATGTTCCTGAGGTGTTCCACAGACTTCATGAAAATATGAGACTAATTAGAATATAAAAGCTATGTAGAGATTGGCTTCAGTCGTTGTGTTGTATGAACCCATTTGCTAGCAAAATCTGGAAATATTTTTTTCCTACATCATTGCCGCTTCCAGTGATTAAATTATGTGAAGAGAGGGTACAAGGCACAACTTTTAAAATGAGCTTGTCCTTAATTTTTTTTAACTGGAGTATTTATACAGCACAAAAAAATACACCTTTTCTGATGTCTAGTCCTGCTTAATGAGGATCACAGTGTCAAAGTGTGTAGTATGTGCATTTTTACTAGAGAAATACAGATGGCAAGTTCATGTTGGATGAAATAATAGTTACCTTTATAAACTTTGGCTCCTTCTCATTGATATGCAAGTTTAGTCTGTAATTTTCAAACTGATTGTAAGGCTCTAATTAGTCTCTAGAGAACTCATGTGGACAATAGATTGCTCATTAGTGTATCAACTTTCCATTAAGTTGATTGGCTGTTTCTCATGTCTAATGTGGAAACTGAAATGATGAATGTTAACTTGCCTTCCAGACGTTGCAACTGCCTGTCCAGATAAGAAGTCCATCTTAATGTATGTGACTTCCCTCTTCCAAGTTCTGCCCCAGCAAGTCACTATGGAAGCCATCAGGGAGGTGGAGATGTTGCCACGACACTCAAGGGTCACTAGAGAAGAGCACATACAAGTACATCATCAACACCATTATTCGCAAGAAGTGAGTTATTTCACTTTTCTGCTTTCATCTTGCTGCTCTAAAGTGGTGGTTTTCCTTACCTACCCCATAAGTTTGATGTTAGATGGCCAATGGAAGCCAAAAAAACCCATGGGCATAATGGACAAAGTCTCTTAACCACAGGCAAGTCAAATGTACTTGTCTGCACGAACTGTACTTTTGTACTGCTTTTCACATTGCACTGGTCTGTTTTAAAGGTAATTATTCAGCAAGTAAGTGCTTTGAGCTTCTCTTTTACAGCACTGGGTGTTTTGATTGTGGAAGGGGTATCACAAGGAATAACCCAGAAACTGGAGGAGGTTTTACATTTAAACATAGACGTGTAGAAACTTTTTCAGAGAATAGCAGTTGACATTTCTCCATAGTCATGATATATTTTAAATTTTTTAGCATTTTATTTGCAATGACTTGTCTTTTAAGATCATCTGTTCTCAGCTAACACTTGGCCCTGAAAAAAATCATGTAATATGTGGAATTAATTTATGCTTGCTATATTAGTTATGTTTTTGAAATCATCAGTCTCTGCTGAAGTGTTTAGTGGATTTTAGGAATAGTGTACTAGTCTGGATTTAATTTGTGTCTTGCTTTAGGGATACTTAGTCTCTTTAGAGTACTGAGCAGATGAGTATTGTCTCTGTTTATTCAGGATTTACTACAAGAATTACTTGAGTTTTGAGCCTTTGCCTGTAAATTATAAAAAACCTTCAATTTACATTGGTATTCTGCCGGTATTGAGTTCTGACAGTTTGTTGCTTTTGGTAAGGGTGTCAGATTAAATGAGAGCTTTCCTTAATGCCATCCCAATTTCAGCTGCTGAATACCAATACTGTCCTTAAAAAATGTAACTGGTGATGACCTTCCTACTTCTTTTTCTTCACTTACTCTTTCAATCATTACTTTAATTCTGCAATATCTGCCCTTATCCATATGTCTGTTCTTTCCACCTGTAATTTCTTCTTCATAGATCATGGTTACTGTACCCCAGGGACCTTCACCTTCTCCTAAACCACGATTCAAAAGTTACGCATATAAACAAGCTGTATATCTCGCATCCCCCGACCAAAAAAGGAGGCAGGTTCCTCCACAGGTCTGTTAATATTGTCTTTTGTTTTTAAAACTGTTTTATTAAGCTTGTGCTTGGAGTGAAAGAGTTTGTGAATTTTGCTTGTACCTGATCTTGGTGACCTGCTTTTTCTGGGTTTTTGCTTAGCATCTGTCTTTTTATTGTGTATTTCAGCATGGCTGGCAATAGGTGCTATGCTGATTTTTAGGGATGAACAGCATCATGATATCTGAAGTCATAGCAGTCAGGTGAAGTCCCCAGTGACTGGAGAAAAAGGGAAACATTGCACCCATTTTTAAAAAGGATAGAAAGGAGAGGGAACTAATGACCTGTCAGCCTCACCTCTGTGCCTGGGAAGATCATGGAACAGATCCTCCTAGAAGCTGTGCTAAGGCACATGTAGGGCAGGGAGGTGATTCAAGACAGCCAGCATGCCTTCACCAAGGGCAAGTCCTGCCTGACCAGCCTCGTGGTCATGTACGATGGAGTGACTGCACCAGTGGACAAGGTAAGAGCTAGTGGTGTCATCTATCTGGACTTCTCTAAGGCCTTTGACACTGTCCCCCACAACATCCTTTTCTGTAAATTGGAAAGGTATGGAATTAATGGGTGGACTGTTTGGTAGATGAAGGACTGGTTAGATTGGTTGCATCTAGAGGGTAGTGGTCAATGTCTCAATGTCTAGATGGAGATTGGAGATAAGTGATGTCCCTTAGGGGTCTGTACTGGGACCAGTACGTTTGAATATCTTCATCAAAGATATAGAGAGTGGGATCAAGTGCATCCTCAGCAAGATAATGTGAAGCTGAGTGGTGTGGTTGACATGCTGGAGGGATGGGATGCCATCTAGAGGAACCTGGATGGGCTCAAGAAGTGGGCCTGTGTTAATCTCGTAAGGTTCAATAAGGCCAAGTGCAGGGTCCTGCACCTGGGCTGTTGTAACCCCCAGTATAAATACAGGCTGGAGGATGAAGGGGTTGAGAGCAGCCCTACCAAGAAGGACTTGGGCGTACTGGTGGATGAAAACCTGGACATGTGCCAACAATGTGTGCTAACAACCTGGAAAGCCAACCATACCCTGATCTGCATCAAATGAAGCATGACCAGCAGGTCTGCCCCTTTATTCCACTCTGGAAGGACCCCGTATGTTGTACTATATCTACCTCTGGAGGCCTTAGCACAGGAAAGACATGGACCTGTTGGAGCGGGTCCAAAGGAAGGCCATAAAAATGATCGCAGGGCTAGAGCACCTCTCCTATGAGGACAGGGTTCAGCCTGGAGAAGCGAAAGCTGTGGGGAGACCTTATTGCAGCTTTTCAGTACTTTCCTGGTGCCTAGAGGAAAGATGGAGGCAAACTTTTAACCCGTTGCAATAGGACAATGATGAAATGGTTTTAAACTGAAAGAGGGAAGATCTAGACTAGAGATAAGGTATTATTTTTTTACAATGAGGGTGGTGAAACACCAGCACTGGTTGTCTAGAGAGGTGGCAGATACCCCATCCCTGGAAACATTCAAGGGTCAGGTTGGACTGGGCTCTGAGCAACGTGATCTAGTTGAAGAAGTCCCTACTCATTGGATTAGATGACCTTTAAAGGTCTCTTCCAACCCAAACTATTCTATGATTCAAACAGTACTGTTAGAATTATAAACTGCTTCCTTGGTTATGTCATTTTTGAAAACAGTACATATATTGCCTTTAAAGATTTTTAGAACAAACGAAACGTAACCTGCATTTGGCATCTAATTATTATATTTCTGTCTCAGCTTTGACTATAGAAAAAGAAGAACCATTCGTTTCCTGTTGTTTTTTCTAACTCTCATATCTATTATAGAAAGTAGTTAGTGATGATATTTTTCAAGACGTTACTGTAGTTGGGCATAAGAGAAAGAAAACATTAAATTCAGTATTCTTTACATGACCAGGATTATTAGATGATAACAGCTGGTCATATTATCACAAATGGCAGCATCCCAACATTCAGGTTAGGGTTTTGTGTTTGGGTTTTTTTGACTTTCAAATAGTTGCAGTAGTTTAATACAACTTTTTTCAAGCAATCCTTATAATGAGCATTTCAGTGGTCAGATTTTTATAACTTTTGACAAGCGTGAGAGCCAAAGGTCATATTTTGTAATGCAACATACTTTCCTGACATTACTTTGGGGAAAAGAGTTCTGCATGTATTTGACTTCTCTTGTGGAGACTTAATTCGGTCTAACCTCTAAAAATTTATTGCAAAATTACACCTTAATTCAACACCGTGTTTCTGAATGTACTCTTCAAGGGACAGGTATTTTATTGAATAACAACTTCCTTTAAATACTCCAGGAAAGAAATCCTGTGCACATAAGCATGAGCTCGCTACATTATATTAGCATCAAATGTATTGCGGTGATGATTAATGCAGCTTTTAAACAAGATGTTTAAAACTGGTATAATTGTTTTGGTTTACTTAGATAATCTGTTGATATTTGAGAATAATAAAGAATCATGAAATAGCCTTTTTTTTCTTGAGCTACTTTTATTGTGATTGACTGTGGGTTTTGTCAACACCCCCACTATCAAGCATAATGTACAAGCTGATGTAATTGAAGTAATTTTACAAAACATAGTTATTAAAGCATAGTAAAAAGATATAATTTTATAATTGATTCCTCACCTTTCATTCCAGTTTTCAAATCTTGTTTCCTGAATTTGGAAACTTTGTCTATTATACTTACGCAGTAACTACTACTATAGCATTATAATTGTGCCAATTTGGCAGAATCTGAAGACCTAACTGGAACTGGCCCCTATTGTGCTAGACCCACAGCAAATATTAACAGATGAAAAGCATTCACTTAAAAATCTTAAGTGAAAATCACCAGACACAGTCTCATTATAATCAGGATAAACTTGAATTGCAAATAGTACCAATTAATATGCCGGTTCAATATATGCAATTCTTAATCAGTGGTAATGATTTTTTTGCCTCTAGCCATGTATTTCTTGAAGAACATCTGTCATCTAACTATTAAAACAAATTTATAATCCTGGTAAGATAGTGCTTTATAATTTTTTCTCTAGATATCTGAAGTTGGTATACCTTTATAACCCCATCTATTTTAACTAAATCAAATAAATATTATTTCATTTTCAATTCTAAATAGCCTTCCAATTTTGTGTCAGCTGTATTATGATTTTTGGATAGTGGTATTGGTATTGCAACTGCCTGTAGGATTTTCTGTAAAATCTACTTCTGTAGGGGACTGCATTAAAGAAATCAAGATGAAGTAAACCTTTTTTTCTTGGATTTTTGTAAAGTTTAGGAAATTGTCTTAATTTCCATGTAGTTATCAAAGAAAAAATTCAGTAAATTTAGCTTACTGTGGTCTGCTAGTTTCAATGGTATCTTAAGTACTATCATTAAGAAGCAAGTTCTTCACTAAATGTGTTGGTCTTCTGTTGAAATGTAGGAGTCATTTTTTGTTTTCAGATCTCTACAAATTTTCATTTTACGGGACTAGAATATTATGATTTCTCCAAGGTAATTAAAGAAGATTCATAGCACTTATCAACAATAAGTCTTTCACCTGCTTCTCTCTAGAGGTTCTAGCTGCTAAGATTGGTCTTAAATGTCATAATGTTTGATTGAGTGATATTTTCTAAATTCTGCATTTGTAAGAATGGTCCAATAGATTTTGTAGTCCAAGAATGAGCCAGCTGGATCTCAGAAGAAAAATAAATGAGATAAGACCTCTTTCCAAAGATTTTAATTGTTATCCTGCAAGTTTGGCCATATATGCCATGCATTTACTGCCTATGTCAGTTGTTGGAAATTATAAAAATGAAATGAGCAATGATTCTCTGAGCTCCGTACTAGCAAGGAGGAATAACACTTCCTCTTACACCATCATCTGTCAAAGTCCTTTCCCTCCTATCTTCTACCCTTCTCTATTCTTCTATGTCACATTTCACTTCATTTTCCCTATCTTCACACTTCCTCTATGTGTGCGTCTTTCAATTCATCCATCTTTTATGAATTCTTATTCTGTTTGTGTCTCAGTAGTGTACTTGCAATGTCTAGTATTTTAGTTGTGCAAATTTCAGCCAGACAAGTCTTGCTTTGCTTAACTGTGGCATATCTCAGATTCAAAGAAAATCATTGTTCTGCCAACCAGTTCACTCACTGCCTTCTTGTTGTTTGGTCTGTGCTTGACCATTTCCAATTGAAGCAGTTAAGCCTTTTTAAATGCTGTCACTGACATGAGTAGCAGCCCTTCTGCTAATGCTCAGGAAAAGTTTTCCTCCTTAACTTGTTTACTTAAAAAGCATTCACGAATTCGTGCAGACCTTGGGACAGGAATCCACTTCTCAAACTTCAATCCTTAAACTACTTGTATTAACATTAAGAAAGGCCCAAGAGAAAATATTTATGTTGACAGGTTTCAGATGGCGGTTACTGCTGTGCAATTACAGAAAGCTTGCCTGACTTTACAGATCTGTGTTTTGTCTTTTATGTAGTATCTGTAGTGACATGGTCTGTCTAGCTTTGCTTAGAAAAAAGGGATGCTCTAGTTAATTTTCTGAAACATTTCAAAATCCTAGTTTAAAAATACCCTTTCACACTTGTGATTTATATTTATGAAAGCCTTTGTTTTTGTTATATTTCTTCATCTCATTCAACACCTGACCAAGAAGAATGATTGGTTTACTTTCTAATTTTTTCCAAAAATGTTTTATCAGAACAGTTTCTAATATTGATCCCAGGCAAAATTCCTGTCTCACTGCCTTCATTTTTACTTGCTACCTGCTACCCCCGAACTCCACAGGACATAAAATATACTGTCTTAAAACAGATCAAGTAAAAAAATAAATAAAATTGTAAAACACTGAAGTATCTAGAAAAAAAACTTTTAAAATATATATGTTGGAAAAACAGTGCTGAAAATTTAAGCATTGAAAAAATTGGGATGAACAAAATCAATGTATGTTTGGAGACTGGGTCTTTTGTAAATAAGCTTTTGTCAAGCCTATATAAAAGGCCAAATACGAATCTGTCTGTCTTAAATTATCTATATGCAAAATGAAGCCTATTGCATAGATACCATTGTAGATTTTTGTTCTTTTGACAGGAGTTACATTTTCCTTATTCTGTGTTTTGTTACATTAAATACAAAATTTGTGTGCAGGATTACTCCTAGCATTTAAACTGACAAGCTTCAATAGATTTTAATTAAAATAATTTGGGATGCAGTAGTGGCTAATGAGGTTGGTATTCTCCAGCAATTAATGATTTGATTAGGGACTTCACCTCAGGCCTCAACCCAGTCATTAGTTCACGGGAAATTCTGAACCCTCCAGTTGTTACTCCTGTCTTATGGAAGTAACACATTTTCCTCATATTCTCTGTTTTGTGATATGGATTCTACCCAGTTACTGTACTAGACTTTCTCCATCAGTTTATAACTATAGTAATTAACTTGGAAGGTCACTAGAAACTTATTATAAAATTAATCTGAATTTACTCACACACAGCACACAATTCTTCTGGCTGCCTTGCCTTTGGGATTTCTGGTTTTCTTGACCCTTAATTTTCCACACTCTTGGTCTTCTGCCAGCAAGCTAACTTTAAAGTGCTGTGAGACCTCTGTTCTGGGACTCTTTGGGGTTCATTGATGCTACAGCATAACAGAATTGCCATATTGCTTTTCTTTGAAGTAAAACAGACCTTTCTTTTACTTAAAGGCTGCGATCCAGGTACTGTCCTGTTTACCTTGTGGTAAAGTGCCCTTCATAGGGAAGTCAGAAGAGAGGTCTTTTAGATTAAAGTACAACCAGATAGAATTTTAGTTTCAACTTCCTCTTAATATTTCTAAGTTAAGACACCCAGCACAGAAAATACCCAGTTGTCAGCACTAATTGTTCATGTTGGATTTATGGGATAATTTAAAGTAGAAGTCAGGAAACTTCAGAAAACACTTGTCAAATTATCAGTGCATTTAATCACAAGATCTTGATGGATGTGATTTGGGCAGCAAGTACAACTGTAGTCCTAGCTGTTAGCCTAGCTGTTCTCTTTTAAATAGAAACTTTCCCCATTCAGAAAGCTAGAAACTGTTTCTGTAGAGCTAAGTAAGATCCCTAAGATTCAGACTAACCATAATAAAATAGCAAAATCTATCACCAGAGGTCAGAACAAGGAGATGCAGAGATAGAAAAGTGAAGCTAAAAGCAAGTCTTTTGGATTTCTTAGGGAGCTCTCCTGAATGCCATGTTCTCAAGGAACAGTTTGCAAAATGATAAAACAGTTTCAAGCATGTTTATAAATTTTATATTTTCAATAACAATCTGGCAAATCGGTGGTTTCTTCTCCAAGCCTGAAGGGTTGTCAAGACGACAGTTGAGTCTTCTGTCAGTCCTTCATGTATGTCAGTCCTTCCAGCAGCAGCAGCTCTAACTTATTTTGGTGATTTCTTTGTTTTGAATGTTTATTGTAAACTCTTTACAAGTGTTTTTACCGTCAAAAATATTAGTATTCTCATGGATGAGACAGGGTAAGTGATAACCCAAAGTGGATCTGCATGCTAGTACTTAAGAACCCAGTAAGACTGAACTTTTACTCTGTTATCTCACACACTCACTCATGTGGTTCCTCTCAGAGCTAAATTCAAGAGGTCTGGACTTCCCTCCCAAGCAGAGAGGTTGCTGCTGGTGGAGGAAGACTGGGCAGAAAGTTGTGTCAATTTGTGCTGTGCCACTGCTTGCAATTATGGATGTTGGACTTCACCAGCCAAGATCCCCATGCATCCCCCACTACTTGTTTCCATATATTTCTCTTGTGACCAATGATAGGAAAAGAGGAAATGATATGAAGCTATGTCAGGGAAAGTTCAGATTGGAAATTAAGAAAAGGTTCTTCACTGAGAGGGTTATTGGTCAATGAAATAGTCTCCCCAGGCAAGTAGTCAAAGCATCAATCCTGTCAGAATTCAAGGAGCATCTGGATGACACTTTTAGTCACATGATATAGTTTTAGTTAGTGCTGCAGGGACTCGCTGGACTTGATCTTTATGGGTCCCTTCTAATTTGAAATATTCTACAATTCCCTGATCTACAGAATCTTCTCTCACTTACACAATCTCTCTTCTAATCAGCATCTTCTCCGCCTTATTTCCAAACCACATTTTCTTTCCTGACACCAATTTTTCTTTTCAGGATGCTTCTTGTCATCAGCAGGTCTTTTTTCCATAAACTTGAGCCCCCAGTTTTCCCAGTGTAAATAGTCCAAGTGCAGAAGCACAGCTCATGATCAGCCTCCTCATTAGTATGTCTGTCACAGGCCTCTTCCATAATGGGAGGATTCACAACATGCTGCTTTTGTTATCAAAATTTACAACCAGTCCCTTTTATATTCCTAATATGTGAACTAATAGATTTGAATCCCCCTCTTGGCCTCTAGACTTTAGGCAGTAGTGCAGAATTGCTTATAACAGCAGTGGATTTGACATAAGCAAAGGGCTAGATGAAATGTGGGACACGATGCTAATGAAAATCATTACTGCTAAGTAGATTGTTCTTCATTTTTTTCTTAATCTCAGTGCTGAAATTGAAGGAACTTGAGGATTCATACAACTCCAGAAGTCATTATGCATCCCCATTTGAAACTCTTTAGAAAGGTCTTTCACTTTATGCGAATTTGAAAATAGAATTTAATCTGAGTCTGAGAAAGCAGGCAATTGATTGTTTATCTACTATCTTAGGTATTCATGCAATAAGTTGATGGTGTGCTAATGTCTAACTCCTCATGTAGGAAAGTCACAGTAGTATCTAAATCAAGGCTATCTCTCTCTGCTTCATCAAACTTAATCATGGTGATTTGCTTGTTTCTTTTCATTATACAGTCACAGGATATCTTGAGTGGACTGACATGCAAGATTCATTTCCTCACTTTGGCCCCTGGGCATTGGAATTTCAAAATTTTATGGCAAATTCAGAGGAAAAAAAAAAAAAAAAGTAACAATAGTACTTCCCTTCTTGCTTTCTCTGTCTTTTCTAAATATAACTTTGTCAAAGGTGAGACTAGTATTTCATCTTCCTACTGTATCAATCTTTTGTGGGAATGATGGATTCTATTTAAATACAAATAGACAAATAACAGGAGAACTGTCAAACATTTTAATACTTAGCTTCTGCATTCAGTGATTTTGAAAGACGTACTGAGTGTGGATTTCAACTCCATATATAAAACTACTCCATTTACTTGAATTACCTTTGTTATTTCACCTGATTTAAAAGATGGGTTCACAGTTCACATTCTTTCATTACACCCAGTTAAACCTTTGAAATGCAAAAAAATTAAGACAAAACTCATATCTCTTGGAAAACCTCTCAAATCAAAAGGAGACTTTACCACACAAAAGCAATTTAAAGTATTTGTCCAGAGATAAAATTATAGCAGAATTCTAAATGGCATTATTATTACGCTGTTACTAGTCTCTGTATATCAGGTGAACTTCTCAAGAGTATGATAAAATTTTGGTTCATAATTTCAGGTAGTATCATTTTAAAACTTAGTCCATCAAAAATGTTTCTTACTGATCAATTTGTCTAGATGTAACATTAATAAGATAAAAAAGGAAAGATGAGATTGTCTACTTCATGTGTTAGTCTAATATTTTCACGCCTCAATCTGAGCATTATCAATAACAACAGGGGAAAAAAAAAATCAAGAAACAAAAAAAACCTCAAAGCAATACTGCAATGCTGATTTAGCAGCAGCAGCACATTTTGTTCATGAGCTCAGGATGAGGAGAGAAAGCTTGTTCCAGAGCCCCCGCTTTCTCAATGGCTTTTGTGGCCCGCATCGCCCAGAGAAGCTTTCTTTACCCTAGTGTCTTCGTCTCGGCTTTCTCTGCCTGATTTTCAGCAGAAGTTCAGAGGAGACATTTATTTTGACACATAATAGCTTTCAGAGTATTATCAGAAGTGTTGGTTAAATGTATGCGAATATGATGAAAAGAATAAGGATTGTTTTTCATAATCAGAACTACTTCTGGTGAGTGTTAATTGCACTACTTTTGTATAATTTAACTAAATTCCCTACCCTGTATTGCACCATCACATGAATTTTATTTAGCTAAAGTAAAACTAGATAGTTTTTAAATGAAATAACTTCAAAAAACATGAACAGGATATGCATTGTGCCCGTGAAATGCCTGTGCCCAAGCATAGCTGTAACTTTGAGGAATTAATTAGCTTTATGTTTTACTCTATTAGAAAATGGTAAGATTCCTGTGGATAAAACCTTAGTCCCCTCAGGTGCGTATAATACTTTTCATGGTAAAATCTAAAAGAGTTTTTGTGCACAGTAAATGGTTCTGTGTTTAAAATGAAAAGATGTATTTTGAGAAGTGAATGAACAGTTAAGTGCCCACTGGCACAGAGAATCAGTGGGAGGTTCTGTTTCCAGATTGCCCTTTTGCCCAAGTCATTACATTGTGAGAAAGTGGATAATGACTTTCTACCTCTGTATTTATAACAGAGCATTGGAGTTGTATGTTTTCAGGGTCTGTAGGAAATGCCATGGATTGATTGTTGTTAGTTCAAGTTTGTACTGCAGGTAGGTCTGCATCTTTACCTGAAGTAGTGACCTTTGAAAAGGCCAGATTGCTTACCTCTACTGATCATCAAAGTGCTGGTTTCTTTATTTGTGTGTCTTCCACCCCTGCCTTGTGATTTTGATGCAATAGAAACTGTGTATGGTAATGCTTGTGTAGAAGACTCTCCCTCTAAGATACTGCAACCTGTACTTCCTGATTTTGGTGTGCATGTACGGATTTCAGGTACAAGGGTACAGAGGAAGATATTCATAGACTTATCCACGTTCATTCCAAACAGCAAAGGCATTTGTCTCTGTATATACAATAGTACGGAGGAATTTTGCTTTACGTTTTTCTGAGATTTAAAAATATTCTAAGCAGTATCATTATTATGGGTATGTCAGCCTGAGGTGATCAGTGAGTTAAGGGGAGGAGAAGGAAGAGATAATAATAATTTTAAAAGAACAATGAATGCATTTGAGGCAGGGAGGAACAGACACTTTTTCAGATGTTCAAACCGGAAATTCCAGTTCTGAAAGCACAATAAAACATAGCAAAAATGATAACTTCAAAAATGTAACAATTGTATGGAACCAGATTATTCACAGTTTTTCTACAGAAAGTATTTGTTTTATTATAACTTAGTTTAGCTGCAGCAAAGAAATAATACGTATATTTTGGTGGAGTAAAACATTCTTTAAAATGCAAAAGGAACTTTTAGTTACCTGACAGTGTTGTCATTACAGCAGAAATGGTGGTTTAAAGAAACTGTGCCTGATGTAGTGAAGCATCAAACTTTAAAAAACAAATATACTTTTTTAAAAGGGTAGAAAATAGAATTTTAGGTATAGTGTTCAAAGATCAAAGTTATTAATATAAAAGAGTAGCACTCTCTTATAGAATGAGTTCTGCAAAGTGTTTTTGCAAGTCATTTGGAAAATATATTAAAATAAAGTATGTTTACCTCTCAAGCATGAATATGACATAAGAATAAAGATCATATTTTATGTGTCATGGTTCAAGAGAGTGTTTTGACTTTAAAACATAGCTCCCATTAATGTAAATGGAATTGGCACATGTGTTTAAACAAAGTCTAAACCACAAAAAGGTGAAAATGTGCAAGTTTCTTGTTTGACATTTTGTATAGACCACCTTCTAGGCTTATATTTTTCTGCCTTCTGTATTTCTACTACTTTCACATTTATTTCTCTCTTTGGTATTTAGCAACCTAACTAACGTAACAATAAATGCAGCTTCTACCAAAATCTGCATTTTCATCTTCATTTGTACAAAATGGCAATTTACTTACATACCGCTGGGCCAGCACATTGTTTGTGTCAGCTTTTGAGGTGCCAATTCTTACATATTAGGGTTGATATTTCTTCAGTCTGGAAGTACATATAGTAAGTTTTCCTACCTTTCTTTTTGAGAGAAAATATTCCAGCTGTTAGTTTGAAATATTTTTCTTGTGTTTCTTTAGTGGACAACACATCTCAATTTCAGTTTTATCTTTTTCTACAAATAAAGCAAATCTAGTATTAATTTATCTTCATCTTGTATTCTGATCTCTTGCTGCTGGAGTATTAACAAAGGAATTCCAAAAATAATTTTTTTTTCTGTCAGAAACAAACAAAAACCCTAAACAGAAAAGGGTGAAGGGGAAGAGAGAGAACACAGAGATAAGAAGCTATAAAGATGTTCCTTCCTTCAAAAAATGAAAAAAACCCATCATGCATATACTGATTGTGTCAGGCACATCACATACAGAGGGCAGCAGCTTCAGCTACAAGTCAAAGACTGTCAGTAAGACAAGTGGAGAATGAGATGGAACAGGAATTGACTGTCTCTTATGGGATTAATGGCTGAGGTGGCAGGTTTCCTGTGTGCGTATTGTGCTTCTACGTAGTTTGTGCTGAGATGTTACGCTATTCAGTATATATGTGGGCTATTCATTTCATACACTAATATTGCGTACACTTAACAAGTGAACTTCATTGTTGTATACATCTAAGGAGAAAGTAATGTTTTAATTATTAATTTTGACTCTCTACTTTTTACATCATTTAAAGAAAAGAAATGGGAGGTTTTCCTCTTGTATATCATCTTCATTATAGAGTGAGCGTATTGAGTCTCCTGGCTAATTTAAAATGTGTGGTTTCTGGGGTTTTGTTTGGTTGGTTTTAGTCTCTAATGTAACTTTTCCCTAGAATGATCGTTCAATAAAGTTTGCAGTATTCCGCTAATGTAGATTATTCTGTCTTGCTTGATAGTACATGGCCAGAACTCAGAAAAGGACTTCCCATTGCTTTCCGGCATGTCTTTTGTGCTCTGGGGATCTGAGTTGCTGCTTTTGAGTCAGTAGTAATTGATCAGCCCTCTCCAGAAGCAATTCTTATAATTTGATAGCCATCCAGTAGTCATTATTTAATCAGGTGATGATTTCAGGCTTTTGTTAGAGAAAAGTTGCATGTATCACAAAAGCATAAATTTGTCTGCTTCTGGAACAGTTCCTTTAAGTTTCCATTGCTACTGTTTTCATTATGCAATTGCTCTTTTGATTCATGAAGGCTTATTCCACTTAAAGTGGATTCTTTGCTATTCTGGATGCAGATAGTTCCTGGTTATTCACTTTTTTAAAAAATGCTTTGGTTGTTTAGAGTATACTAGAGTTGATACCTGAAGTTGTTCCAGTGAACCGAATGATGAAATATTTTTTGTAATTTCATAACAGAAATTTGCTAGAGGTAAAGAGACTCTTAAGTAGAAGGGCTACACTTTGAAGTGTTTGCAGGCTTTCTATTTTTGGTGCATTTAATTTGTCCTCTTCACTTCTGTCCTTTGACTCCAATGGAATGTTGTTTGTGACCTAATGCAGTTAAGAGTGAACGAATGTGATACGTTAGCTTTGTGCTCTTTCGTACAGGATTAGTGGTCCATCCCACTTGTTTAGCTGGATAGAACAGTGCTGATGACTGAAATATTTGAACAATTTTTTAG
>VXBO01001269.1:337155-413541 GCA_013400135.1 Rhinoptilus africanus | reverse complement strand
TTCTGCATTAACAAAAAGAGTTACAGTGGCTTCTGAGTGTGCTGCGAGCAGTTACTTGCTTGCAGAACACAGATAATGACATCCCCAAGGGTACTGACCTGTTATATTGGAAGGAAGGAGCTCCATGAAGAAATAGATGGCTTTGAAAGACAAACCACCTGGGAGAGCTGGGAATTCCCACTTTAGCCAAGCATGGCCAGCTGTAGGCAGCAAACGGCTCTTGAAACTGTACCTGCAACAGTCTTAATAGTTCTTCCTGTTCTGTTCTATTCTATTCTGTTCTATTCTATTCTATTCTATTCTATTCTATTCTATTCTATTCTATTCTATTCTATTCTATTCTATTCTATTCTATTCTATTCTATTCTATTCTATTCTATTCTATTCTATGCCTTCCAGGATGGAGTCGCACTTTTTGAGTCAAAATATGCAAGAGAATGCTGTTGGTGCATTAGCATTATAACTGTTCGGAAGCAGTACTACAGCCTCATACTAGCGGTGTCTGAGCTGGATGTGTTTATCCATAGTCCTTTACTTCAGGTATCCATTTATATCTGTGCAGATATCTGGGCAGAAAGCAAGACAAAATGGAACCATAACAATTAACAGTTATTTCTGCAAACAACTGTCTCAGTAAGTATGCCAAAGTGCAGAATTGTGACTCACTTTTATTTCTTATGATCCTGCATGGGTACATAAAATATTCCTGGCTGTGACCTTCTGGGAGTGCTCACAATGGCAGCTTATATAAAATGATGATGTATGGAAGGACCCTGCTCGAGGAGTATCCTTTTGGGATAGCCAGTGTGGCAAAGGCAGACTGAGTACTGCAATGAAATCCCACATTCCACCTAGGTGTCAAGCAATGATTTATCCCTTGGCATATACTGTAATTGCAAGCATGTTGCTTTACACTACCATTAGCTCTGTATATGTTTTCACATATCTATTTTTAAGGTTGATTAACGAAACTAATAAGGCCATGGGGGAGCTGGATGATCTACTTACCAAGAAATTTTGTCAGTTGGGGTAAAAAAAGTCTATTCTGAAATGGGAGGAAAAAAATCAATACAACCAAACTTCTCAAATTCCTCACTTCAAAATAAAAATTTTGTAAAAAGTAAATTTCAGGCCTTTACAACTGTATTCTTTTGGTGACACAAGTTTCACTCTGATTTTAGGCTTTAACAACTATTCTTTATGGACTATGGCATCCCAAAAAGTTAAAAAGAAGTCATTTGAAAAGGGAAGTTCAGATACTCTCGAAGCATGTTATTATATCTCACTTTGTTTCAACATAAGTCTCTTTTTTTTTGCTCACAATGAAACACTATATTTGGAAGGAAAAAATTCTCTGCTGAAAAATATCTGTGTGGCTCCAAAAATGATGTGTATTTTCAGGTTTTTCTTAGAATGGCTAAAGTTATGCAGTTCTTCAGTGCTATTAATAATTGTAATAACAACTGTGCCTGTGATGGAGTGTTTGCAGGTGGGAACACAAAGAGCCTTGGATCTGATTGCCTGTAAATAAGAGGAAATGAAGCTGGGTGAGGCTGAGGTCCAACTCTAGCTGTGATGCTTAAGGCAGGAGGAGGTTCCACTCATTCTGCTCTTCTGGCGCCTGCTGAAGTTCACAGGCCATTTGTTTTAGTATGACTTGTGAGCAGCACGACAACTTCCAGCCCACTGCTGTTTGCAAACCACAGCATCAGGTGTTTGTTCTCATCTGCAAATGCACGTGAGTTTCAACGTTGTTTCCTTTAATTAGGTCAGTCCTGTGAAATTAAAACTCAGGGCTTCATTCAGGATGTAGAGATCATAAAAAAACAATCTTTGCCTCCTGCTCCTTCTGTGATATTTGGTTCAATCACTGTATTAAGCTTTGGCTTTTGTCTAGGAGCCTTTACGTATTTGCTGTTCAAGAAGCTCTCTTCACATAGCTTCATTGCCTTCTGGGAAGGCAACTTGAGTCTTGTGAAGAACAACTCATAAGTTTTCAAGAACAAAGATCACAAATTACTTTCAACCTTAATTTCCCAAAATGTAGAATCAGGGTGAGATTTATAAACATTATGCCACAGAATATTTCTCCTTCGGCCTGTGGCTGGAAATGCTCATTAAAGGTAATACGAACATAGATACACTGATTAAAACTCATCTATGCTTTTCCATTGCATGTTATCCATGGAAGTGTAAGCAAAAATCAACCTTATTTTCCTCTGGATGTGATTCACTTTTTTCTTTCCCTGCTAAGTCAGAAAATAAAACCTTTGGTATTATAGAAAGGTATGTAAAAGGGAGGTATCTGCATCATCTGACTTTAGTTCCAAAATGCTCTCATGGATGAGTAGAGAAGTCTTAGTCTGCGATGATGGAGATATGATTGCCTTGAGGTGATCTTGCCATCTCTGCTACACAAAAAATACCGTTGTGGATGAACTCCTGAACCACTGGAATCTGCAGCATTACTTTGAATAATGCTTTGTAGTGCCATGATCCAAAAAAAAAAAAATCACTTCCTGGCCTGAATCATGTCCTGGGCAAAACAATATCAGGTCTGGCTTTTAGGTTTTTTTCTCAAGGTTCTAGACTTAGACTTCTTTAGATGTTTTCTTCGATGCTGCCTGACTTTCTGAAATAAATTGTTAGCTCTCAGTAATATATATATCAGTACAAAAAATACCAAATAGAAGTTTTAAAAATAGCAAACACTCATGAGCTGTAATCATCAATAGAAAGTCTCTCAAATAGGAAAGTTTCTCATGAGGACCAACACTTCAATATTATTACAATATATATATAGTAATACTTATAAAATACCTATAAAATACTTATAAAATACCTATAAAATTCTGGTAGACAAAAATTGAGGATGACTTAGATATTGACAGGCAGTTGTAACTACTATGGTGAAAAGTTGTATATGGTACCCTAGATCACCTGCTTAAGCTGGGTCAATTCAGATAACATGTTTTAATACCATGAGACATAAAATTAAGCTTCTTTGGAACAATGTAATGAAGCTGAATATAGAATATAGGAGATTGCATCTGAGGATCAATTGCTTGAAGTTGAACTCAAATTAGAAATCAGTTCTATGTTTTGTGACGTGTGATTGATTGACCAATGGCACAAGTTACCAAAGCAAGAAGAAGTTTCTTCATCTCGTCTGCAAACACCTTTGTAGAAGACACACTTCAGACAGCCGAAAGTCTTCAGTGATATATGCAAGGTGAACTGGGTTACCTACTGGTCTTTTCTATGGGTTTGATCTATGAACCTCTGAAGTTTTTCCTTATGTGATGGCTTTTGTAGTTGAGCCACTGGAATAAATTTTTGAAACATATGATATGCATATCTGTTGCCTGATAATTATTTTTTTCATTTTTTAATGTAAGCATACTATCTAAATAAAACATTAAAACAATAAACCATCACACATTACTATTATTGTTATTGTTATTATTATTATTATTAATCTATGTGGGGTGTAGATAAGCAAGTTGGATACTGAATGATTTGCTTTACATGAAGATGTTTATGGCTAATTTAAGAATGACTTGAACATTCATTTGACTGAGATTCTTTATGGGAGCCATCTAAATTTAATGAATCGTTAAAGATACAAAGAACAACATAATGCAAATTACCCTTGAGCTGTCTGGTTCCTCAAGAACTAGTAGTAGGAATCAGATTCAGGTTTAGCTCCATAAATGTAGGTATCTACATGTCTAAACTCTTGTTACAGTCATCAGACAGCTAACTGTTATTGCCAAACATAACTTTTAAACCCAAATGATCCCAGAGAGGGATTCTCCTCCTCCTGAAGTTGATATATACCTTTGGTCAGATGGATTGTATCTTGTATGCCATTAACTTTTCAAAGAATATTATATCTAAACCAGGCACCGATTTATCAGGAAGAGCATTAACCATCCTACAAACAGCAGCTGGCACAGCGCCTGCACTTAGAGAAGGCTGTACCTGTGAGTAGAGCAGCAGAGGCTCAAAAGCCGTGATGTGCATTTTGTCCAGTGTCAGGTTAATCACATATTTTCTTAACACTGGTGGATAAGAGGGCAACAGACATTATTTACCTGCATTTATGCAAAGCATCTGACACTGTCCCGCATGACATCCTGGTCTCTAAATTGGAAAGATACGGGTTTGGCCCATATCTTCTACTAGATGGCCACACTCAAAGGGTTGCGATCAATGGCTCAATGTCCAAGTGCAAACCAGTGGCAAGTGGTGTTCCTCAGGGGTCAGTACTGGGACCAGTGCTGTTTAACATCTTTGTTGGTGACATGGACAGTGAGATTGGTTGCACCCTCAGGAAGTTCCCTAATCCATCCTCTAGGTACTCATTACTAGTAAATTAATGATAGCTATAATGATGCAATAATGATATCGCATCAAAAATCAGTACGTGCAAAGTGTACTTTCTAAGAAGAAAGTAAGTTTAATATGCAACCTATTGATCAGGTAAACAGCTAAATAAGTTTTAGAAAAGGATGTTAAGAAGGATGGGTATCTATCTCCAACAACTAGGAAGGAAAAAAGGAGGCAGATTGCTGACACTTCAAGTTCAGAGGGTAAAATGTGGTGAGGAATAATTTAGGGAGTTGGTTGCTCACAGACACCTTTTGAATCTTGGTATAAACACAGATTTCCTCCTGGTCTGCTATGGCACTATTAAGGGCACCACCACAAGTTGGGGAAGATAATGCGCCTTTCCTGGTGGTGTTCACAAAGCTGAAAATGAAGAGTTCATTATGGTCATTTAGCTTAATCTCCTGAATATCACAGGACATAAACCTTCATATTTGACCAGTGGGAGGTAGGGTGCTAGACTAAATGGATTAGTTTTCGCCTTTGTGGTATTTCTTAGCTGGTTCAAAGACTGTTACAATCCCTTAATTACAGCTATCTGCAGTTGGCTTAGGTAGTTTTTCTGCCCCTTTTCCTGCAGAGAGGTTAATTGTTTTGCTTCAGTCTAACTTTTTCATGTTTTTCTCATTCTTGCTGTATCTGCTCTAACTGATCTACAGCAAATCAATGTACTCTTCTGAAAGGGTCTGGCTTCTTGTTTAACTATTCTAATGGTTTCAAAAGTGTCATTCATTATTATCATATTCCCAGCAATTCAGTGTGCAAAGGCTTGACCATAAAGCAAGCCCGATGCTCAGGCTCAGGCAGCTAAACTGCAGATATATTTTTTTTTTTTTTTTGTTTTGCATTTAGAAGTCTAAATTCAGTTTACTAAAGTATTAATTCAACAGAATATTCATTACCTGAGAAATGCCAGATACCTAACAGGTACTTGAAAAACCCCTGTATGCATATTTGACCAGCTTCAGACAAATTATTTTACTGGCAAATTATTATGAAGTTGCTACAACTTTATTATCTGTTTAGGTACTAATCTCTTGTAAAGCAGTAACTGTTGCCACAAATGGGTACAGTATCTGATATAATGACACACCAGTTTTGGTATGAACTTTTTAGCAAAGCAAAAAAACTATCACTGTTCTTTATGGGTTTCAGAAATCCAAAATTTCAAAACTTTCAATCTCTGAAAAGTTCTTGTGATTTGAATTTTGGTTAATGATATGAAAAAAGGCTTTCATTAGATATAAAGATTGATGACTTGCAGAAGGAAACGAGACCTCAGAATTTGTTGGTCATCTGTGACCAATAATAAAACTCTTGCTAATACTCCACTTACTATTTCCTTACTGTGCTTAGCTAACCTGGAAATATTTTTTCTGCCATATCAGCTCTTCATTAGATTGTTCTCTGTGTAGACACACATAGCTAAGTAGAACCTATCTCAATTCCTCAGATGTGGCATTTTATTCTCCACAGCTTGGGACAGTTTAATCTTAAGTGTGAAAAAACAAAAGGAACTCTTTGGCGTACATAGGATGTTATAGCTCTGGGGCTGATTCACCTGATGCAGCACTGCTGGAATGTGCTGTGCATCTATACCCATCTGCACAGTCATGAAATGCACTTAGATTGTCCACAGTTTCAGCATTGTGGCTAAGACCACTCGAGGATGATGTTATTCTGGTAGACTATCCTTGCGCTGTCACCAGAAGGCACCAAGGAATCCCAGCTTTGGCTAAAAATCTGCACTCATTTTCAAAATGAAGAGTTTCATAAGAGGCTACAGAAGAGATAGGTGTTCACTCATTCAATTATGTAGAAGAGCTGTCAAAAGATGAATGCTTGAAACACCACAGAATTAAAATATTTTTTATGCTTTTATTGTTTGAGATTTAAAAACAGGAGCCTGAGTGACTTTTCATTGGAACCATTAGAACCAATTTCCACAGGATGATAATTCTGTGATAACGTTAGCAGTGTGGTTATTTCTAAGAGTGATGATGGGAGGGCAGCCAATCCTTCTGTTTTACGTAGCTGTACCAACTACATCAGATGGCATTTTTCATGTCTCTGCTGAGCACCTTTTCATTTTTAATCCACTCAAGTTCAAGTTCAGGTCTTTAAAATATACTTTGTTTATTGCAGTGTTTCCATCAAGGGAGCAGGATAGGTTTCTTTGCCATGATCTTGGAAGTTATTAATTGTAATTGTTTAACATAGAAAAATGTTGCCTGGCAAAATGATTCATGATTCAAAAAGATTGGCAGTGTTAATGGATTTTCAGGAGGTGGGCCACGAGCACAGCCACGTGGCAGGGGTCATGTTGATCTCATCTCTGTCTCTTATCGGTATATGTTACCAACCAGGTCAGTGACGAAGGGAATTGCACTGCTTCTCTGTAGCATACAGTAAAAATTAATCAAGGAGAACTACCACTCATGATAGGTAGCAAGCACTCTGAAGAATGCAAACTGGTTTCCTCTAGGGTGACAAACGAGTAGGATGGATATTCCTCATTGCCTGTGTTCCTTATCATCTTTATTAACTTGCAATTCAGTCCCCAGAGGCCCTAGTCAACATAGGAGCCTTGTTGTTAAAGATAACAGATGTATGTATTTAGGTATAAACATATCCTGCCTTACAGTGTTCACAAACCAAACATGTAAGGCAGGAAAAAGAAGGCAGGAAAAAGATAAGAAAAGTGGGTGGAATGAGATCTAACATCTGTTCTGCTTATTAGGCAAAAATTACTCAGGACCATGCTCCTAGGAAATTTCAAGTGTAATAACAATCAGATGAGTATCAAGAAGGAGGAAGAACTGTTTAAGGAAAATAACAATAGTGTCAGAAAAACAAAATGGGACATAAATAATAATAATACAGATATCCGGAGTGAACATGTATTTTGACCCCTTTTCTCCCACTCTCCTTCAGAACTCCTGTCTTTGAGTTGGTCAGGGCAGTGAAGCTGGAGTGTTGCAAGAAGGAGAAAAAACATTGTATGTGTAAAAAAGTGCAAGTTTTCAAATGAGATTTATGGTTATGCTTCACTGAGTACTGATGTCACAGAAATAGGAGCTCCTGTGCAATTTCTTCCCCCTCCTCTTCCAGGTTCTAGTTCAAATGGAAGCAGTAAAATCTGTGAGAAATGGGGGAACTGGGAAAGCACCTTTCTCCCATTAGCGGTCATCTCCAGCTACATGATATCTAGCTTGTCTTGTCTCCAGAAAAAGGTGGCTACATCCAAACTGTCTTTGGAGTGTAGTCCATAACCTCCCTTTTATGTGACCAAAAGTTCTCAAATCCACCCATGAGAAAAGCTCTGGCATTTCAAAGACAAACTGAGTAGCTTAGCTACATCCTCCTAGATTACGGCACTTAATGGGGTAACCTAATTTAGGAAACCGAGTGCTCTAGCCTTCTCCTGTAGTGACCACCTCCTCTCTTCAAATCTATCTATCTGAGCGCATGGTTGACCGTGTCCTAGCTTTGGCAACTGCAAATGTTTCCCCTTTGCCTTAGCTTTGCCTTAGTCACTTTTGCCAAAGCTGGATAGCTCAACAGAGTGAGACAAATTGCCATTAGGTCACTCCTTTGAAAGTCATGCTCTCACGTGGCCAGGTTATAGTCCCTGCATAGCTGTAGACACCCAGTGATATCACAGTTCATTTTCTTGGTGCTTTCTGCAGCAAGGATGGAAGAACACTAAATGAAAACCTGGTATTTTGGGATCACAGACACACAGAAAAACAAAACAAAACCCCCTTCTGATCTTTATTTTCTTATATTTATTCAAAGCTATATAGAAAATGCTAATTGGTTGGCTTAGGCTCAAGCAAAATTCCACGCTAAAAATGATCAATCAGTAACATGTTTGGGAACATCACAAATGATGAATACAGACACACTCATATATCCAGATTCTTCAGTGTCTAATTTTAAAAAATGTAGAGTATTTCAGAGCTTGATCTTGTGATGGGTTTACTCCAGCCAGAAGCTAATCAGCCACACAGTCACCCCCTCCCTCCCTCACTCTCACAGCAGGACTTTAACAAACAAACCAAAAAATATTTTGGGTTCAGATAATGGCAGTTTGAAACTGAAGGAAACAGGAGGGGAAAAAAATGATGAAAAACCACTCACTCACCACCTCCCACAAGCAGATGAATGTCCAGACAGTCTCTGAGCAACAGTTCCCTTGGAAATACAAACCCATTGGTTTTTATTGCTGAGCATGACATTATGTGGCATAGGACATCCCTTTGGCCAGTTTGGATACGCTGCCCCCGCTGTATCCCCACCCANCCTCCCTTTTATGTGACCAAAAGTTCTCAAATCCACCCATGAGAAAAGCTCTGGCATTTCAAAGACAAACTGAGTAGCTTAGCTACATCCTCCTAGATTACGGCACTTAATGGGGTAACCTAATTTAGGAAACCGAGTGCTCTAGCCTTCTCCTGTAGTGACCACCTCCTCTCTTCAAATCTATCTATCTGAGCGCATGGTTGACCGTGTCCTAGCTTTGGCAACTGCAAATGTTTCCCCTTTGCCTTAGCTTTGCCTTAGTCACTTTTGCCAAAGCTGGATAGTTCAACAGAGTGAGACAAATGGCCATTAGGTCACTCCTTTGAAAGTCATGCTCTCACGTGGCCAGGTTATAGTCCCTGCATAGCTGTAGACACCCAGTGATATCACAGTTCATTTTCTTGGTGCTTTCTGCAGCAAGGATGGAAGAACACTAAATGAAAACCTGGTATTTTGGGATCACAGACACACAGAAAAACAAAACAAAACCCCCTTCTGATCTTTATTTTCTTATATTTATTCAAAGCTATATAGAAAATGCTAATTGGTTGGCTTAGGCTCAAGCAAAATTCCACGCTAAAAATGATCAATCAGTAACATGTTTGGGAACATCACAAATGATGAATACAGACACACTCATATATCCAGATTCTTCAGTGTCTAATTTTAAAAAATGTAGAGTATTTCAGAGCTTGATCTTGTGATGGGTTTACTCCAGCCAGAAGCTAATCAGCCACACAGTCACCCCCTCCCTCCCTCACTCTCACAGCAGGACTTTAACAAACAAACCAAAAAATATTTTGGGTTCAGATAATGGCAGTTTGAAACTGAAGGAAACAGGAGGGGAAAAAAATGATGAAAAACCACTCACTCACCACCTCCCACAAGCAGATAGATGTCCAGACAGTCTCTGAGCAACAGCTCCCTTGGAAATACAAACCCATTGGTTTTTATTGCTGAGCATGACATTATGTGGCATAGGACATCCCTTTGGCCAGTTTGGATAAGCTGCTCCCGCTGTATCCCCACCCAAACACTTGTCCACCCCCAGCCTACTTTATGGGGAACAGACTGGGAAAAAGAAAAGGCCTTGACACTGTGCAAACATGGTTCAGTCACAGATCCAAAACAGGCTGCTATGAAGAAAGTTATCTCCATCCCAATCAGATCCAGTACACACCCTTACAATTCTTCCACATAAAACTAGATATAAATTTAATGAGCCTCATCCCCCCTGTCTCTCACTTGCCTTGTTTTATGCTAATGTATACTAAATGGCATCTGTAAAGTTAGCCTGAATTTGTAGAGCTGCAAATGAGAAGACATTGAATAGCAGACAGTCTGCCCAAAACCACTGTTATTTTTGGTTGTAGTGTTCTGGAGTGAACCACCCTAAAAACAGCCATCAAAGATGTCGTGGCACCCTGTAGCCTTGTTGCCTTACCTAAAGAATGCACACCCCTGTACAAGACCAGTTGTCCTGGTATGGGATCATAGAATCATTGAATAGTTTGGGTTGGAAGGGACCTTTAAAGGTCTAGTCTAACCTCCCTGCAGCGAGCAGGGACATCTTCAACTAGATCAGGTTGCTCAGAGACCCATCCAACCTGACCTTGAATGTTTCCAAGGATGGGACATTTCCCACCTCTCAGGGCAACTTGTACCAGCGTTTCACCAGAAAAACCTCTGGGTAACTGAGCTGGGTGAACTACATCTGAACCCACTTCAGGCAGTCACCTACGCCAGGCTCCCTGAAATGATGCCTCTGGCCATCCCTTGAACTGTTCTGGCCAGGGAAGGTCAAACTTGTCGATGCTGCGCATGGGAGGATGGAGGATGGATCAGAAACCACTGAATTTGACCTGGATGAAATAGCATTGGGTCAGCCAGTACCTAAGTCAGGGTCTTGCAGGCTTCTACTTGACATGAGGATGTTTTGTCATGTTCAGATAAAGCTCTGGGATCTCTGAACTGAGAGCTCCTCAGTGTGAAGTTGCTATGTCTTTGGATCAGCAAGGGTAGGATCCATTATGCAAGGCACCTCAGCTCTTCTTCTTTTATAACAACTCAATGAGGGCATTTTTTGAAACATAATTTCTGTTTAAATTAGGTGGAGTGCTCCAGATTAAATATATGAAATGATGCTTTAATTGCTCAAATACCTCTGGCCTCACCTGATTAACTTTTGCCTTCTGCAAATAATGTGAGGTGGTTTGGGGCTCGAGTCTGTTCCTCTTATATACCCTGCGAACTTGCAGTTAATTGGTGGTCTGTGTCATAATTGCTCCTGAATTAAAACACTTTCTAAAAAACTTTTCTGTTCCAATTTCACCTGTTACAATATGGTTACACGCCAACAGCAGTAAGTGTAGCGATGTAATTATTTTCTAATGGGCTTTTACAGTAATGGAATAAAACGACTTTAGGCATATGCTTAATTTCATTGTCTTTTTCTCTCTAATTTTACATGAGGATTCTATTTGTTAAACAAAAGCTGGAAATGTTGTTAGCACTGAATATACGCAGATGGCAGTTTCAATTTTCCTCGCGTTCCTTTACTCATCTATTTGCTGTAATAGACCTTTCCTCTGCATTATGGGCCTAGAATGCAATTTTAAAAGTGTATGTGAAAACTAATAACACCACTGTATTTTGAGCTGCCATTGAAGAAATTTCATGCCTCCTCTTTGGAGCAATATGAAAACTGAAAATACAACACAATTGTTATGCCTCTGAAGAACACACTGGCAAGAATATTTGTAAGTTGTAAGAAATTCAAAGAAATAAGAAAATTAATACATGGTCTTGGTACTGGCTGCTACCAAAAGGCTTAAAGGCCACTGAGGAAATATGGCTTTCATTTGGTTTTGTTTGTGTACGGGTCATGTGAGTAAAAACAGAGAAAGAGAGTGACAACTGCAAATATCTGAAGGTTGCAAATTTAAAGGAGGAAGGAGCTCTAAATCCATCATTAAACAACATGAAAGAATAACTGTCTCTTTGTGCAGTGAATCCTTTGCATATCTCCTGCTGTGGGGAACAGTTAGGTGCCAGTCAACATGGAGATTCATTGTGAAAATTAGCTTAAAATGCATTTTGAGGAGATTTCTGAATAATATAAATTGGCTTTCAGGTGGGGACTGTCTGCCTCTTCATCAGCAGTATATAGTGCAAGGCATACCAGGATAAGTGATGAGGTAAACGCTATATAGTCATCTCCACTTCACATGCACATTAAGGCTGGATGAGTCCGGAGTATGGGGCAGAAAAAAAAAAAAAAAAAAAAGAAGTATTAAAAAGGTCTAGGTTGTGTGCTAGAAAAAGTTGGTTTGTTGCTTTCCCTTTCTCTCATTTTTACAGTTGTGGTTTTTTTCCTTCCTACAATCTGTGAAAAAAATCACTGCACTAACGGTAACCTAGAAAAATAAACAAAGCAAAAGGTCTAAACCAACTTAATTTCAGAAACAAAACATCTTAAATAGTAGGTATAGTATAGAATAATTTAATTTTGTTTCATGATACATAGTCACATTCATATTCAGAAAATTTACATTAAAAAACAAGACAAGGTAAAACACTTCTGGAGAACATACCTCTGTTGGGATTGCTTCAAGAGTTGTCATTATTTTATATGCCTATCAGCAAACATTTTCTTGTAACATCATGGGAAGGAGAAACTAGGTGTTAACACAGTTGGCATCTTCTAGAAGATATTTAGACTTTGGGGGATGCTCCCATCATATCACATCTTCTTAAATCAAATTGTCCTAAGATAACTTCAGGTTACAACTTGCTTAATTTTTTTTTCAAAGCTCAGTAAGGGTTAGAATATGAACTTCTAAAAGGAAATTGTTTGCTTTTTAGGGTAGAAACAAAAATCTTCAAAACTAAAGACAAATTGAAAACAATCAGTCAGAGTGTAATTAGATCAATGAATCACTTAAACCAGTTGAAAGCAAAGGTAGTTGGTACTTAGGAAGCAGAAGAACATTTGTAAGAGGAGACATAATGGGGTGATTATCTTTAAAGGAAAGAGAAATTCTTCTTTTAAAGTGCAGAATATAGACAGACTACTAGGGAATTAAGATTTTGTATTATCTTGAAACAAATGTTTTGAATTAGTATGTGTTAGCACGCTGCAGAGCCCTGGCACAGGCTGCCCAGGGAGGTGATGGAGTCTCCCTCTCTGGAGACATTCAAACCCGCCTGGACGCGTTCCTGTGCCCCCTGCTCTGAGTGACCCTGCTCTGGCAGGGGGTTGGACTAGATGATCTCCAGAGGGCCCTTCCAACACTGCCATTCTGTGATTCTGTGAAAAGAGGTATAAATGGGGCATAAATGGGCCAAGAACTCCTCTAGTTCCAACCTAGTTCTCTGAAAACCCACAAAGGAGCAGATTGACACAATGAGCATTGATGCATATGGGCTTGGATCATGTGATTAACATATAAACAGCGTGTGGCTTTTCCAAGACTCATTTATCAAGGAAAAAAGTATGTTGTGGGTACAAGAAATCTCGTGCATACCTTTGCCATTGCATGTAATTTGACTGCAAGCCAAAAATTTTATTCCATAAATGTGGCAGCCTGAGTGAGCCTTCTCTGAGCTCTCCTGGCTGAGCAGCCTGGCTGCATGGTGGTGATTTCCCCTGCAGCTGGGACACCTCGCAAAGTTGCTCTTTGAGGAAGAGAGACCTTTCACTGGTGGCAGATCTTTGGTAAGCGACCAATATTGTGCATAACCTTATAGTATGATAAATTTGATTTTGTCTTGGTGACTTTGATTTGTGGCTTGGTAGTTCTGAGTCCTTATTCAAATAACCGTGCTGTTCAGGAATAGAGTGAAACTTGCCATGGAACTTTGTTAAGTCGCCATCTTACATCATCATATTAAAACCAGTTTTGCTGATATCTTTGACAGTGTTTCTTTAAGCAATCTAAAGCACCCATTTGCGACAAGACTTCATGAGTGCCTTGTGAGAAGCAGTATTTTCCCGGGTATTTCTGTTCCTTATCAATTCTCTGAGCAAGCTCATTCTGGTGCGAGGCGGTCTTCTGGTTTCACCTGTATAGCATCTTCCATAAAGGCATTTGGTGCATCTTGTAGGTGCAAGTTCAGGACCAACTGGTTCTCTGATGGATTCTATCGTACTGCAGCAGTTATATGGATGGTGTGGCAAGTTTACAGTTTTTACCTATGTAGTATCAACCTGTTCAATACAGGTGATCTGTAGGCAACTGACTTCTGTTGGTTAGTTTACCATTGCTAGAAGACTGACTAAAAGCCTGGAAGGGATCATTCTGAGAAATATTGTTTCAGGGCAGGATCTTGTTAATTTAAGATTTATTTAGATAATTATTCCTCTTCTGGCATTAGGTTATGATGCAGTACGGTAACTAAGTATTTATGATCATCAGGGAGATCTTCTGGTACTGAAGTAATTCTTACATGATGTTTGAGTGCTTCTTTCAATTTTATGATGAATTTCATTACAGTGAAGGGTAATGTTGAGTGTTGAAGTGGTTGTCACATATGTTCTCAGATACCTCAGGGTATCCTATATAAGTATCTCTCCCTTTCTTCCTTTCTTCTCCTTCTTCCCTTGAAGTTAAAGCCTCTGTGTGCCCGAGGAGTAAGGACAGAAGAACAGCAGCTCAGAGGTGTTAACTCTCCTGGCAGGACACTGACTGGTGAGTGGGCACATCTGGGGTTCTGGACTCAACTTCCAGGAATGGTTTTATCCAGTGACGTACCAATGCATGTAAGTTTCACCAAGCAAGATTGGATTTCTGGACCCTGCAGCTAAGAGTTCCTTAACTAGGAATAGGCTGGTATCAGACTACCTCCAGCTTGGTCTTTTTCTGGTCCCATGATGCCTGCTTGCCTCTCTCAGCTTCAAATTGTGTTGTAGAATATATTTGTCATAGCACTTCCTACTTCTACAGTCTGTCCTTCAGAATTTAGTATACAATTTTCCGTCAGGAAAACGCCTTCTATTTTATGGGTGAGTGCACCAAGAAGTGGGAAATTATGTGGAAGAATTACAAACTGCTGGCACATTTTGCCAGATTACTTATATTTCTATTGAAGTTTAACATCTGGGGCTTCTTTGGGGAATCCAGACAGAGTCCTGTTACCTAGTGCTCTAGCTTGGATATTTTTGAATCTCTAGGAAAAAGATGGGGTCCATTGTAAAGAGATACTCAGGGACCTGTGAACATAGTAGTTACATGCTCTGAGAAGTTTCAGCCTGAGCAGGGTGACATTCACAGTTATGAGGTGTTTCCAATTATCTTAAACAACTCTGAAAAATGGATGGGACTCGATGTCATGGGGGTCCAGTGTCTTCTGCTGCAGAACATAAAAATGGTGATGAGAAGTAAAAATTCTTAAAAGATACATCATCCAGGTATGATATGCGACAGCAGTTGTTAGTTGTGATGTGAAGGAATAGACAGTCATGAAAACTGATAACATCTTAAGTATTCCCAATCTGCATTTATTTTTTAAATGACCGAATAATGTTTGGAATGGTTAACTAGGATTATTTCATAGGTATAATTTTTCAGTTGATGCTTTTCTGCTCTAGAAAGCACATGATTTCTATCCTCAATTTGCCACAACCAAAATGTAGCCTTAATGAACAGATTCATTACTGTAGCAGCTTTGAAGGAAGAAAACAAATCCAACCCAAAACCAACCAAACCCCTTCTTCTCTACTGAATTACAGATATATTACTTCCTGGCTTTGGATGAGGACTACAAATATGGATTTCATGTCAGCTGTACAGACATTGTCAGCACTATGTTTTGAACTTGTCTGCTTGCTCATCACATTTTAATTAATGAGGGCATGAGCCGAAGCAGGTGTTGGTAACAGAATAGACAGCAGCTGGCAAACAATTTTTAGATCTACAATTAACTCATTTATACTATTGTTCCAGAACACAGAGTTCATATAATTTTACAGAGGAGGTTATTATCAGACTGAGCTGTAGAGGCGCATTCATTTTTCTGTTTCTGTTTTGTTGTTTCATTTTGGTTTTTTTTTTCTTTAAATGACATTTTCTCAGCCTTGGTTCTCATAGTAAAGCTGATTGAAAAGTTTAGGCTATTTTTTTTTTCCCAGCATTAGGCAATTTGTATTACTAAAACAATCTAATCAAGGAACTAAATGGCCTTTGAATAGAGAACAGTAAATTCACTTCATTATCATCTCTGTTTCCAGAGAAAAAGCAGCATAAATTGCTTTGGAACTAGGGCTCAGCAAAACCCTTCTCCAAATCTGTGTCTGTATAAATTGCCACAGAACAAAAGCTGTACAAGTTCAGCAAAACCTAAAGTACAATAAGAATCTAATAAAACTTTAAACTTTCTCATTCAAGTGTCCCAGGCTCTTTAAAAAACGCAACTGATTTAACATGCCCTTGCTGTTACCTATACCGAGACTTCAGATAACAGCTTTTTTTTGGCAAAAAAGTCATCTCTTAAAATGTGAGCTTTTGGCATTACTTGGAGTGTCTGCCATTCCTTGGTGGCTTAAAGATGGGTGTCTAAAATTAACAAGGATAAATTCCATTTATCCATGAAACCATGAAGGACAATAACATGGTGCTGTTTGTCTATGTGGTGGTGTGTCACAGCAAAATCCATGGAGTAAATGAAGGGGGAAGCAACAGTCTGAGGGAGAGCAAAGTTCAAGTTGTTCTGATCAAGTTATCCGGCAGGTTAGTTCATTGATTATTTTGATTAAATATTTCATGTCATAGGGATAATTGACGGCTCAGTTTTAGAAGCATTTTAGAAGAAATACTGAACGTCAGTCTGGTGACAAGGCAAGAACAGGAAGAGTGGTAACAAAGGAGAATGCTACATCTGCAAAAAGTGATCTCTAGGGCTGAAGGAGTTGAAAGTACCAGGAAAAACTTCTTTATCATCTTCGAATGTCTCTTGTTTATAACTCTATGACAAACACAAAAATCTACTCTACAGCTGAATAGGGACTGTGGAAATGTTTGGTTTTGGTTGGTTTTTTTTAAAGAAAGGCTATAACTCTATTTGGGTCTCTGTAACTTTCAATATTGCCTTTATTCTGCTTTAGTAAGTTAAATAATGAGAATCTACCTATAGGACCTAAACTCCCCTGATTATCACACCTTCCTCAGTACTCACCTGTGAAGTACTTACATGGAAACTTTTTGATGTTTATGGTCAGGGACTGAGATACCACATCAAGAACAGGACCAAACCTGTTTATATTACCATATAAAATGGGACTGCAGCAGAAGCAATCTGTTTAGTAACTGGGATATCCAAACTGGGAACCCCAAGGCTTTCCTTCAAACACTTATTCTGGGAAATACAGACAGACTGGAGGTGAAGCAGGGTGTAGAAGTAGGTGATCTGATTTTTGAATGTGGTTCCAAGTTCTCTTTCCTCCTATTTTTTATTTTGCAGCTGTAAACGATAGCATTGGACACAAAGGTCCACATCTACTGTATTTTCTTCCTTCACCTGCATCTTTCAGTTTAAAATCTATCAAAACCAGCCACTACCTGGACTTTAGGAACTCTACATCTAATGTACTTAATTTTGATGGTTTGTTGACTTTGTTTTTCTCAAAACCTTCTGTATCTCCATTACTTTCTACAGTAGTGGAAATGTATTTGTCTTTAAAAAGAATACAGCTTTCCTAAGAGGTACAATCTATGGGAAAGAGACTTAACACTGCTTGGTGGACCAGTGAACTTTTGTGTAGAGTACTCCTCCACTAGGTCTGACTGGGGTGGAGTTAACTTTCTTCAAATCAGCCCATATGGTGCTGTATTTTGGATCTATGTCTAAAAGAGTGTTAGTCACACACTCATGTCTTAACTATGGCTGAACAACGCTTGTTCAGAGTAAAGGCCTTCTCTTTTTCTCACACTGCAGTGAGTAGGCTGAGAGCGAGCAATAAACTGATAGAGTTGGGGTTGTTCAGCCTGGAGAAGAGAATGCTCTGAGGAGACCTTATAGCAGCCTTCCAGTACCTAATGGAGGCCTACAGAAAGGATGGGGAGGGACAGGACGAGGGGTAACGATTTCAAACTGAAGGAGGGTAGATTTAGATGGGATATTAGGAAGAAATTCTTTACTGTGAGGGTGGTGAGGCACTGGAACAAGTTGCCCAGGGAAGTTGTCGATGCCCCATCCCTGGAGGGGTTCAAGGCCAGGCTGGATGAAGCTCTGAGCAGCCTGGTCTGGTGGGAGGTGTCCCTGCCCAGGGCAGGGGGATTGGAACTAGACGATCCTCAAGGTCCCTTCCAACCTGAACCATTCTGTGATTCTGTGAAATTGGGAAGGGGCCAAGGAAGGAACACTGCTGACCTGAATTGGCCAAAGGAATATTCCTTGTCATATGGCATCGTCCTCTGCAATAAAAATGTGGTGGAGATGTTTTATCTTTCTAAGTAACCATTGCTCAGAGACTGGCTGGGTATCAGTCTGCTTGTGGGAGGTGATGAGTGATAGCCTTTGCATGACTTGTTTGGGTTTTTTCTTTTTTTTTTTTTTCTTTTTTCCTTTTTTTCTTTTCTCTCTTCACTTACTAAGCTGTCTTTATCTTGACCCTTTATCTTATTTTGTGCGGGAGTGAGTGAGTTGCTGTGTGACTGCTCAGCTACCAGACAAGGATAATCCACAAAAAGTACATATATTGTATCATTCTCTGTTCTATGCAGTTCAACATTAGAACAAAGCTGTACACTGCAGGCTATATCTGACCTCAAGCTATATATAAAATGACTGTAAGCATAGCTCTTTCTGCCTCCAGAGCAATGAAAGCATAACTAAATCAGCACCCACAAGATCATTGCCAGTTATTGCCAGGTAATTCTGTAATCCAGGATGCTGGATGGGCTCGCCACCCTTATGAACCCTGTAGAGGGAAATATGCACTCTGGGGTCCTTCAGGATGGTCAACCTACTTGTCGCAAAGAGTGGAAGATCTCGGCATCGCTACTGATGATTTCCATAAGACATCTCTGGGGATAAGAAATTTTCCGATCCCTGTGACATTCTTTGCCCGCAGGTACTTTCTTTATTACCTTGCTTTGTTACCGGTAATGTTAGAGATCCATTGGTACATAAACTGCTGCTAAGATCAGCCAGGAAACAAACTGGTGTTGGGATACAGGTTTAGGTGCCGACCTCCAAATGCCTGTACTGTTTAGTGTTAGTACAGCTCATGGCATGCTCTTGGTGTGTGCTAATTAGCACTGCCCCAGAGAGTGGTCTGGCACTGTTCGAGGATCGCATTTTTCAGAAACGATTCCCACTGGTAATTTGAATTTAGACACCTTGTTTCAGGGGAAAGAGAGTTCAGATATATCGACAATAGTCAAACCATGTCATTTGGTTTCAGAGAAATGTCATTAATTGTTTTACTTAGTAGGACAGACATAGCTTGAAGGATCAATCAAAAACAAATGGGCTTCCTAACATCACTTGAAATTGAAGGTCAGAACTGTGAGTTATTGCGTGAACACCTCAGCGTAAGGTAGCACAATTTTTAAGCATGAAGAATTTATATGCTGAATGACCCAAAAGGCCAATAGAATATTAGTTGTTGTATGGAATATTATTCTGTGCACACAATATGCCTGGAATAATTAACAGAGTAATGGATTTATGTTACTATAATAAATTTACATTTGCCATTATAATTTTAATATATGCACATACCTTTGAAATGATGATGGCAGCTCTAAAACTAGTGCATTTCTTTATTAAAAACACCTAGATCCTATAGTTCAAAGAAGGGTCAAGGACCAGATTTTTCAGGTAGTTATACATAATTGTTAACTGGTATTTCTAGTATGCTTCAGAAAGCTCTCCAGGCACCAGTCAGCAATTAGGGTTCTAAACAGCTTTAAAAAGCTGCCCCTAAATTTATAGCAATATTATTCTCTCGGTCCTTACAAAGAGGAAGAGGCAAATGCCTGAAAACAGAATGGGCTGAGTCAGTGTTTGGGTAGCTGAATCCAGCCTTCACTCCCCATGGACTCTCATCGGGCGCCAAACACCGTGCTTATACATGAGGGCCTGAATGCATACACAGGGTCACTGAGTTTATCCAGGATGAATCCCATCCCTTAAGTTTTCTGCAAAGAACATGTAAGTTGAAATGTTGAAAAAAAAAAAAATAAAGCAGGAATCCCAATATAATGCTGTTATATATTTCCTTTTTATTTTTTCCCCTTACTGAACCATTGGAAGACCACACCGCCACATTTTCATCTCTTCAGTACTGCTTGAGCATAGTCTTTGAGATATTTCAGTATCTTTCAGAGAATACTGTCTTCTAACATTAAAACATTGCAGCTTTAATTGAGGAAAGATTTTAATGTACCATTGTAGACAACTCTGAAAACTCAAGAGATTCCGAATCCTAAAAGATTTTAAATACCTTAAAATATTCTCAGGGAATTCAGAGCTATTAGTTTGACATAATTCTGACCATAAACAGTTAATAGTTCACTTAAAACTCTAACAAAAAAAATTAAAATTTAAATACATGATTGACATTAATTAGCATGGTGTCAGAGAATATCTTGTAAAATATACATATTCTAATTTTTGGGTAGCATTATATTTATGATTAATAAAAGAAATAGGATGGAAATAAATTTCCTTTGACTAGAAAAGCTCTAGATTTAATACTGTTTTGATGGAAAATTCTTTAATTAACTAGCCATGTATTAAATGGGTTAAAACCAACTCAGTGGTAAATCTTGAACAAATGTTATTTATTAGCTGTTACCTGCATAGCTTCTTAGATAATTGTGCAACTGCATTTAATATTTTTATCAATAATTTAGGAAATGCAAATGCTTTATGGCAAGGCTTACTGATGACTGACAGAGCAGCAAATGTTAAGGGTAATTCATTATTTATTATGATGGTTCGGATGGCTTGGTTTCAAGACTGTTGAATTCATCTCTTCCCACAGTAAATCTACGTTTGATCAACTGAATAACTTTCTAGACCCCATTGAGTGTATTGACAAGATCTCCATTGCCTACAGTAGAAACTTCGACATTTAACACTTCAGTATAGATAAACAAAAGTAATACAACAGGGAAAGAAGAAGACAGGCTTTGTCATTGCATGTGGAGACTTGATGAGGACTCAAATAAGGTTTTGGGGTCTGTTGAGTTCAGTCTGCAAAAAGCTAGATGTCAGGTCTAAGAAAGTGATTTTTCCCCATGGATAAGGCTTTAATAAGAGTGTTATTGGCCTTTTCTAGTTTAGAGACACCTATATTAAGGAAATAATATTAGAGAGAATTCAGGGGAGGATCCCAGTGTTGGAAACCAGCCTTACAATGTAAGGTCCATGGAGCTTATCTAATTCACTTTATTAAAAAACAAAGTTAAGAGGTAAATTAATCTCTATGTGCAGCTATTTATAGGTAGAGATGTGTGGCAGCAGTGAGGTTTTCGAATTTATGGACAATAGCTTAACAGGAACCACGGGCTGCAAACAAAGGTCAAGAAAATTGACCTTCAGATAATCCACTCTTCTACCTTGCAATAAGGTACAGTAAATGCAAGGGTAGCTTACTGGGGTGGGTAGTTGAAGGTGCCACCTATGGAAAGACTTTAAATAAGACTGATCTTTTGAGAGAAATTATTTACTCCCTAGGTGTGGTGAATAAGCAAGAGGTTTGCACTGGTTCACTCTACCCCTAGATTTTATCCCCATCTTTCTCAGATGCAGATACTTCTAATTCTCTAAATAGTTCAGATAACATATGCAAGTGATTAGCATACATGAGGGTATTCACTAGTCACCAGAGGCAAATCCAAATGATTTCTGAGAAGATAAGCAATTATAAGACACGGTACAATGGAAATTCCTGGACTGCATTTCTGTGAAATATATTGTTAGCCATTAATTAGTGGCACAAAAGAGTGGCATAAAGCTAATATTCTGAAAAGTCCTATTTTTTAAAAGTCAAGTTTGAAGAGCCTCAAAACTCAGCAACGGTTTTTGTTTTGAAATGATGTCTTGTGTTGATATTTAGTCCTTCTAAAAGCTGAAATGAGGAGACATATTATGCTGAAAACGAAGACAACTGTCACTTTCTGTTGTTATGTGATTTTTAAAGCACAAATATAATTTGGCACATTTATGGAAAAGCAATTTTGAATGGCGATAGTGAAAAGCAAAAAAAAGTGCTTTCTCTGCTACCATATTTTTTCATTATGAAAACTTTAAGGTACAGAATATGCCAACCTGTAAAACCACATGTGAAATGAATACCTGGAAACACCGATGTACCTCTGGTTTAAGTGCCACGTTTCATAACACAATAAGAACAATTATCTAATATGTATTTATTCCAACAGCAAAAGCTGTCCCATATTGACTCTATTGCACATATCACGTGCAGGCTGTAGCAGTAGTTCAGTGTCCCGGAGTTAATTTTGCTCACTCGTTACACTCTAGTGTGAAGCAGAGTTGGTTTTTAATTATGTCAAAGCCGTATTCCATGACTTTGCTCTAATTCTTCCAGCACACATTTATTTTCACTTTATTCAAGCTCTTGTTCCAACACATCCACTTTTCCAAGTAGTTTTTCTAGCTTTCCTAGCAATAGAAAGTAATTTCTACTTATATCACTGGCAGCAGGGTTGCCTTGTTTTGGGTAATGTGGTAGCACAACAAAAAAGGCAATCGTCTTTCCTTTTCTAAGCTGCTGAGGTCCTATGTTACTGTAGATGGTTATAGCTCTCTTTCAGAAACATTTCCCTCTGGATCCCATATATCCCATTGGCAAAATGAGAAGTACGGTGGACAAAGCACTATAAAATAGCCTCCTGAGAGCAATGCACGGTGCCTTGGAGCCCTAATAGGTCCTCCTGAATGTCTGTTTTCTGTAATTCATTCCTTTTAGTACTAATAACATGAAATGTTTCCCAGAGAGCTTTCATCCAAACGTCTGGGAGTACTGCAGGAAAGCAGCGTGGGGTGAGTGATCTCCCAAGTGGCTGCAGTCTGCTTATCAATATCGGTGTACTCCCCAGCTCAGGCTGCAGCAAACTAGTTTCTCTTGCAAGAAAATAGACTATGGAGGTGAATGGATGCTTGGAATTGGCTTGCGGAGGTTAGACCATTATCAGTAACCACCTGATAAGAGGATTTGCTAGATTGTGTTTTCTGTGTTTGCCGTGACAGTTGTGAATGGTAATTCCCTCATTAAGAAGCTTTGGCAGCTAGAGGTAATGAAGGACTTACCACTGTACTGGAAATCACAGTCAAGGATACAACGGCAACACAGTAAGAGTACTAATTGGGTGGTGGGTATAAAGGAAATGGAAGAAGAAAGAGATTCTATTTATTTTCTTTGCTCTTGTCTATCCCTCCCCTATTTCATCGTCTGCAATACAAACAAAGATATAGCTCAAATGTTTTTCTCTCATGAGACCAAAATGTAAGTACCAAGATGTGCCTCTATGTTGTATCTGCCGTGGTGGATCTGCAGGGTAGCAGTGANGGGGGGTGGGGATAAGAGGCAGGAAGCAGAAGAACAGACTATTGTGGGTTTTTTCATTTCTTTCTTTTTTTTTCTTGGGTATGCTCTTTGGGTAGACCAATAAAAAAAACCACCGCATAAATTAAGGGTCACTTCTGTGCAAGACATTTAATGTCAAAGCCATCTCTTTTAGAATTTCTTGTCCCGGGGGATGCTTTTTTCTTCTCTTGTCAGATTGCTCTGATGGCTTCTTATTTACTACCAGCTCCTCTGCTTCTGGGCTGTGTCGTTTCAGCTTCCAAGAGCTCAAACATCTGTCATAGCTCTGTCAGTGTATTAAAACTGCCAGGGAAGCTCTCCCATCCCAGGTGTTGGTCTACCTTTTAATGGCCAAAGCAAATGAGCTCTCTGGCTCATGGAGATGGTTACTTTAATGGGAGATACTTCTATCCCAGGTGTTGTATAGATACCACATGGGAATTTTTTGCACTCCCCTAAAGCAGATGGCCAACACGAGACAGAGAAATTGCAAGGCTGTAAATGCGTACTTGACTGTGAGGGGAGGCAGTTGGAGATGAAGAGTTCAGTCCAGGAACATATAAATATAGAAGTCAAGAGCCCCTTAATGAAAATTAGGCTGTTCCATGCCACAGGGCATATCTTGGCCCATCCTCTTGCCCTGACCTCAAACGTATGTTCTGATGTGTTTATATTACTAAACTCTCAAACCTCTGAAGACATGCCAGTGACTGTTGGCAATGTAACTAAAGGAGCTAAGTTAGCTACCACGGCCCTTCTTCCATTTGGTTGCTCCTCTTTTTTTTCTCATCCCTTTCCTCCCTTCCTTCTTAAATCTGACCCTGACTAAATTAATACTCAGGTGGCTTTACCCAATGTTTCTAACGTTTATCACCACAGTTAAAGTTCTTTCCGTAAGAAGAAAAGGGGAGGTGAGCCCAAGTTCTGTATGGGTCTAGTCCACCTCCTGCTTGACTTCCCTCGGTCTTTGTGTGGGTCCTGGTTCAGGGCTCAGGCTGGTATGGTGCCATCCAAGCAAAACCCACAAACGCTCATTTGGTAAGGTCTGAACAGATCTGAAAGCAACGTGGAATATATATGCTGTAATGTAGCCACAGTATCTTAATTGCAGGCATCTGCCATCAAACAAACACAGATATTCGTTGAAATGTTTACTTCATTACCCCCTCACAAGATCTTAATTAAGCTGACTGGAGATTTGAACAAAGGAGGATGAAAAGGCATCAATTATGTGTATTACCACGCTGAATAGGGCTCTGAAACTCAGACCCGAACTTCCGTCAAAAGGGGCTGATCAGGAACGTTTATCTGAGGCTGGTGATTGCAACCCCTCATTTTGCACACTCCTGGGTAGGGCTGCATTCTTCTTGCGGCAACAACAAGCCTTTCATTTTGATAATTGTGGGCTGTTTATGCAGCGTGAATGTCGACAGCGGGATGTCGCATGATCTGACAACATTAAACCGCAGTAACTGACAGCAGAAATGTCATTCAGATCCAGCACTGAAGCTTGTGGAACACCAAATCCAAAGTCAGGTGTGGTGCATAGATATAAACTTTCCTTCAAACGCCTGGATAAGTTTAAAATTATGATGGCATGGAGCTATTTCTTAATAAAAAAATGCAGCAGCAGTGTAAAGCAAACTGAAATACTTCTGAAAGAAATGTGGATCTATTCCACGCAGCCTTATTCCTCCCAAGTCTATGTAAAAACTACCATTACATTCAGGTAAATAGATCTGGAATAAGAAGTTCTTTGAACAACAGCCCAGGCAACCTGGTATTATATATTTGGCCTTTGCAAACCAGCCATTTTTATCAAAGAAAAATTATTAATATCGTTGTGTTATCTTTAATCATTCATTCCTTAAAAAGTTTCTTAATCTGTATTTTTTAACCCAATTTAGGTTTGAAATAATTTGGAAAGCAAGCAGTCTTCTGTTTCTTTCATGGCAACTCCGATATGAATTAAATATGTTTTTTAATATTAATAGGATGTTAGGTCTTATTGTGTTAAATTACAGTAAAATGACAGTCAACTGAATTTCATTTAATTATAAATAATATTCTGAAAGTGGAATAATGTAAAAATAAATTAAATATTTTAATTGGTACATATGTAGCAGTAATTAATAACATTAATAAAAAGTGGCATTTTATTTTAGTACAAAAAATAGAGACAGGGCTATGAAATCTTTTAGCAACACATTGTTTTAGAAAAACGTGTTTTCATCTGAGTTAGATTAAGCTGCAAAATTTTATTTGCAATGGATGCAATGGATGCTCTTAAATGTGTTACTTATTTTTTTTGGATAACAATTTACAGTGAAAAAAACCTGTTTTAAAAAAAGTGCAAGTCCTCTTCAGACTCTTCAGTTAAAACATGTCGGCTTCAAGACTTTTTATAGAAATGAAGGGTCAGGTCAAGAGCATAACAGACAGACCAGGAACTGGCCTGCAAGTGAGTTAAACTGCATGTTTCACAATGAGATTATCCTACGTCCAGTTTCACCTGCCATTCTGACAATCGCATGAGATTCAACTGACATAAGCCATCTGAATATGTTACTTATTACTTATGGTGTGGCTTATATTAACTGTGACAACATTTCCTTTCCTTATATGAAGGTGAGTTGTTGAACTGAAAACCAGTTTAACTGATTTTATTTTCAGTGTTTTTATTTAACTTATGCCTGATTCTTTTGTGTGTAAACGTAGCATTAATTGTAGTTGTAGTTAGAATCACCAACCAATATAAGACCTACGCTGTTCCATGTGCTGTATAATATTTTCTTTTTCTGTCGTACTTTGCAACGATCTTTACCATTAACACTGATAGGGACAAGAAGAAACCAACAGACGGCTGCACCAACAAAGACCAATAAACATAAAGCTTTTGTGTGTGTTGGGACTTTTACTAGGGCGAACAGCACTATAAACAGCATTTTTCTTCCATAAAGAGGAAGACAAACAAGCTAGCATCGATTTGAGGATTGTAGTCCCCATTGTTATGTGTGTACGTGTCTGTCTGAGCTGGTTTTATTTAAGAATGAGGATTTTTCCTATATTCTGCAGCAGCTGTATTAGATGGACTTTTTAGACAGACTTCAAATGAGTCATAAACTAATGATACTGCCCAAATACTACACTTTTGATTTAACCCATTGCTTTCTTAAATAACATTGTGCTGCACACATTGACAATGATGCGGGTCAGTTGACAAAGTCTCTTTCCAGAAGCTCTGCAATCTTGAATTCCTCCTTCTTTGAAGAGAGTCAGCAGTACAGACGGATGTAAAGAAACCTCGGGGGAACTAAAAGGCATTAAGATAAATAAAAATAAAGGAATCGGTTGAATTTCTTTTGGATTTCACTCAGTAAAAAAGGTATGCCAACATCAAATCATCACTCCCTAGGCTGGCATTTTCAGAATGACAAAATGTTTACTGCTTCACTTCAAAATTACTAATTCAGATTTTTCACTTGTAGCACATGAAAGTCAAACTCAAACAAAATATTTTGAATCCCTTGTAAGGCTGGTTTTATTTCCCTTCACTGACTGTTTTAGTACTTACTCGTCCTTTGCAGTGGCTTGAAATAAAGCTAATTTTCAGTCTTCAAATCTGAAATTGATCTGCCTTTTTCTGTGCATGGACAGAATTGCCTAATATCACAGAATTAACTCCTCTGTTGTCCGCTTTTAATTTTTCAAGGACTGGGGTTACTGCAGGCTGAAGACCCCATGATTGTAGACATAAAGCTGAATTCTCTTCTTTAGATGTCCAGTAAGGAAGAAGTCAGACTAATGAATATCACAAATCATAGGATTTAACCACTCCTGAGACCTCTCCTGGACATCTCCAGTCTGATGATTTGGCCTACAGTGAAAATGCAGTTTATATTCTAATGCCCAAAATTATCAGTATACATCAGATGTGCAGAATGTCTGTCCAATTACCATTCTGCATCAATTTTTCAAACAACAGACAGATGTTAAATTTAGGAGGACTGGGAAACAAGCTAGTTCATGCATTTTTGATGTGAGTTCAGGGTATTTGTTCTGATGTTGACATAAAACTTAAGATGAAAAAAATACCATAAACATCTTCGTAAAGTTGCTGATTGTACAAAGCATTCACTTATGACGAGCAGCATTTCCTTTATCTCTGACACTCATGCTTACTTTGAATTTTAAAAATCAGAGTACTGTTATATTAATTTTAAAAACCCAGGTATTTTTTCCGTGTCTATGCTGTTCTTTCTTTTCTGCTTGCAGATGGTATTCTGACATTTCTAATATATGCTACATCTACATGATAGTTTCCCAGAAAGCATTGATATGAAATTCAAAAAAACCCCAATTTAATTAGAGAGCAAATCTATGTGAGATTGAAAAAGATTAGCCAGATTTTACTAAAAAGAAACAAACAAATAAACAAAATCCCTTCAGGAGAAGAAATGATAGATTTATCCTTGTCTTGCTGTACGAGTGAAATCTCTGAGATATGTTAGATTTCATCCTGACAGATATCTTTTCTCCTCACACAAAATGAGAATCCTTTTAGTGTCTGATATTTCTCTTCTTTCCTGCAGCCTCTTTGTTTCCGACTCAGTACTAGCAAGTGGGAATAAACCAGTCATTTATTATATACCACACAGTTGTCTCTGACCCCACAAACTTCAAGATAACTCAGACTTTTGTTTTGTTTTGTTTTGTTTTGATGGGGAAAATATAGACAGTGTGGATCTAATGCTGCAGCTCTTTGTCTAGGTTAATTTTTCCTCATACAGGTATTCCAATTCATTTGAGTTCTTTGAGTGATGCTCATCCCATGGCATTTTGTATGTCTAAAAATTAGCTGTGTACTCCAAGCTGGCCACCGTCTTTCCCTCCACAGGGAACACAAGAGGATAATTTAACCTCGCTGTCAGAGATGCCTTTGGGGTGGAATGTCTTGGTGTTTGCACCCACTAGTCTTTCTGTACTAGCTCTGCTGGGAGTCTGGAAAACTAACCCAGGCTGGATGCCTGTCAGGTAGATAAAGAAACAGGAAGACAACCTCAGCTTCTTGAATGCAGAATCTTGCCACGTAAGGATCTGCAAAATTGGTCTTTTTCATAAAGCAAAAATGAAAAAAACATCAGAAATTTAATTTCATAGTGGATTCTGTACCCTCAGTCTTCAAATTAATTTTTTAAACAGCAATTTCTTAATATTTTGAGTAAGATCAAAGACTCTGAAATTTCAAAATGCTTATCTAATGAAATCTAAACATTCAGTACCTATAATATTTCATAACCATTTGGGGGACCCATTTCAGCCTCAGTAAAGCACAAACATGTATTCCTTTTGAAAGTGAGGCAGTAGTTAGCACCATACATGTTTTTAGCTTGGATTTCAGCACAGAAACAGGTCTCATACCTTTAGTAGGAGCAGCAGTTTCCAATAGTACCGGGTGCCCTTCTATATGGATCTATATGAGATTTCAGCTAGCTGATGTGATGTTCTTTTAACATTCCAAAGAAACACTGCACAGAGACTAAACACAGGCAGTTTTCACAGCCCCTACCAAGCTTTCAGAGTAAGACCTTGAAGTTTTATTGACCTTGTCCTGGAAGCAATGCCAAAATCGTTCTAATGATTTCTAAAACTGGAGATGAAAAACTCGAGGACAAGACTTGTGAGAAATCAATTCAGTGTGCAGAGAGGGGGTAGGAATAAGGTTCAACTCCCAGTTTTTCTGGCACCACCAAGCAACATTCATGTGAACCATGGCATACCTCCAAAAGACAGAATGGTTTTATTCCTTCTGCTTTATTCCTTATCCTAAGAGATGTTATTCAATACTTAGGAATGATGACAAAGCACAGAGAGCACACATGAATAGTAATTATATACTAGCATGATCATTATAGGCAAATTTAGCGCTAAGTAGAGAGCTGTGCAGCACGCTACAGAGGAAAGAAAACTGCAGGAGCCCTCGCTATCTGCAAAGCTACCCAACAGATCTTAACAGCAGGCAGCAACAGATTTGTTTTTTATGGGAATGCTGCACACACATTTTTATAGTCAGTCCTTCCAAGACACTTAATGTGATTGTACTTATTCATTGATGTTTTCCAGAAACTTTAGTCAATGCTTCCAGCATTTTCCACAAAGCCACATTGATTTTGATGAAATTTGGTTTCCAAAATTAAATGGGAGAAAAATCTTCAAAACATCAAAAGAGAAGGTTTTTAGAGGCTTTGGAAATAAACTTTTTGGTTTTGTCTTCAAAAAACCCTTTTGATTAGAAACAGTTCTGTTTTGTTTTGTTTTTTTCATGAATAAAGGTGAAGGAGGAGAAGGTTCAAACTGAATGATCAGAAGTGTTTGTGCAAATGTGAAAGTCCAGGTTTTTTTTGCAAAATACAGCTTGTTTACTTAGCCAGCTTTCAACAATGCATATCGCTGCTCCCCTGACATTGCATTTCCCTGATAAGCACACACACAAACATACACACGTGCATTGTCATCTCTACAAAGAAATCAGTTCCAAGTAAAATATTAATTAAAAGGGGAGTTATTTTAGCGAGGGGAAGAGATACAGTCGAGAAAGCACCAGTTGGAGGGTAGGAGAGGGGAGAGTCCGGTTTCTAGGTGCTGTCAGCATACATAGTTTTCGTGGACCTGACTGCTCTATACAGAATTACGCAGCTGAGATGTGACTGATTAACTTGCACGCTACATGCTCCCCATCCAGCTGAGAGGTCATTTAAAGGTTTAATTGCCCTGTGTAAGTCCTGGAAATTAGGAAACTGGGCTGGCTAAGGAAACAAGTGAAGGGACATGGGGATCCCGCTACCAGGGAGGAGATGCATCAGTCTGACACTTGCCTTTCCCCCACAGCCCTGCCAAGTTTGTGCTGAGGATGAGATTGAGGATTTGGTTCTCACTTCAAGCTCCTCTCCCCATTATTTTGCACCCATCCCTTACTGTACGTGTGCCTCACATACTTACAGCACAGAGTGATTACTTCCCTCCTGGTGTTTGATTCCCTGTTGCAGCTGCCTTTGGTTATTGTATCCAAAGAAGAGCAACAAAAACTGGTGAAGGGTTTAGAAAACAAGTCTTATGAGGAGCAGCTGAGGGAGCTGGGGGTGTTTAGCCTGGAGAAAAGGGGGCTGAGGGGAGACCTTCTTGCTACCTGAAAGGAGGGTGTAGCAAGGTGGCGGTCAGTCACTTCTCCCAAGAAACAGGCAATGGGACAAGAGGAAACAGCCTGAAGTTGGGCCAGGGGAAGTTTAGGTTGGATATTAGGAAAAATCTCTTCACAGAAAGGGCTGTCAAGCATTGGAACAGGCTACCCAGGGTTGCCCAGGTTGAGTCACCATCCCTGGATGTATTTAAAAGATGTATAAACATGGTGCTGAGGAACATGGTTTAGTGGTGAACTTGGCAGTGTTAGACTAATGGTTTGACTTGATGATCTTAAAGGTCTTTTCCAACCTAAATGGTTCCATGATTCTATGACCTTGATCTGTGCTGCGACTGCAAAGCAGCCTACTGCCCAACTTTCTCTTGCAGCCAGGAGAATGCCATGGCAGAGCACTGATTTTAGAAGGTTTTGAAGGGCCACCCACCACATGCTGTAAGATGCCTGCTAGGACACCCACGGTGTCTTTTGTTGCATACTAGATTGCTCTTCACATGACCTAGTTGCCTGTTCTGCATCCATTATTACATGGTCCAAGCCAGGAGTCCTCCATGATGGTATTCTTGTGGCTTGAGAGACAACATTTAGCCTGGTGTAGCCAGAGGCCAGTGGTGCCTAATGTAGAGGAAGTTTAAGGGAGGGAAATATTATAAAATGGAGTGAAAAAAATCAACCTGACAACTGGGCTAATATTGCAAATTTATTTAAGTAAAAGATGCCTGTATTGATGCTGGCGTTTCTTATACAGAACAGAATTGCTATTGGAAAGCTCTTGCTGGTGACTAGCAGACCATGTGGGGAAATGAACATTTACTTTGCTTTTTCTCATACTTTTACACACTATACACTAGCGTGCAGTGGCTACTGGTGTCAGGATGCTAAAAATGGACATTTATTCTTGTTTGGAATAGGTATTCTTATGCTCATAAGTGGGTACTTCGCAAATTTTTACAGCAAGGTCACCCATCTATGAGTTTCTGAAGACTTACTGGAGCCTCCTTTGTCTTCAGTGTTTCCAACTCATCTCTGAGATTGTTGCTGTGAGATATGAAATGGTACAATTTCAAATCTTTCCAAGGAAAAAAAGCTATTAAGGAATTCTGACTGCTGAACAAGCTATTTGGTAATAAATTTTGACTGCTTTTCAAGTATTCTCAGCCTTTAAAGCCCAAAATGTTTTGGAAACAACAGAAGTGTGTTTACAATCACAGATTGTGCAATTAATAGCTGGTGACATTCAGGGAATAGCAGTGTGTCTAGTTTCCAAAGCTAAATATTTCTAATGTAAACATTTAATGGCTTAAGCATCTTATTTATCTGCCCTTCCCTTCCATTGCCTTGTCTAAACATTGCACAGAATTCTACAGGCACTAATTTCTGAAGTTGCACGTTTATATCAGTGTTGTGTAACATTCTAGCTAGATACTTCCAGCTGAAGTAAAAAACCTGAGTGGTTAAGAGGAAAATATCATTTACTGGTGTGCCAGAAAAGAAAAAAGTGGGCAAACTTCTTTGTTTGGTGGTCCAATGCAGGCTGTAAAAGGTGGGCACAGTGTTTACTGCCCCATGCAGAAGTGTCTGAACTCCATGTACTTATTGACTACAAACCAATTAATCGTTCACAGAGATGGACATAATCTTTCAGAAATTCACATGCAGGTGTTGATAGTCTCTTCAGTGTTTGATTGCGGAGACTGGTATACCTGAAAGAGGCTTGGTTTCCATAAGGGGTCAAGCATATGCTTTTATTATCTTTTGTCTAATTCATCAATTAAGTATATACAGAAGGGAGTCTTCAATGTAATGCTGTAACGGAGATGCACTACAGTCTAATCCTGTGTTAATATTCTTCCAGCCTCCTGCGTGGCATTTCCAAATGTGATTTGATTTCCTCTTCTGTTACTAGTGCACCTCTAGTGTGTCTTTAGGAAGAAGTTCTTTACACTGAGGGTGGTGAGACACTGGCCCAGGTTGCCCAGAGAGGGGGTGGAGGCCCCATCCCTGAAGACATTCAAGGCCAGGCTGGATGAGGCTCTGAGCGACCTGATCTAATTGAAGATGTCCCTGCTCACTGCAGCAGGGTTGGACTAGGTGACCTTTAAATGTCGCTTGCAACCCAATGCATTCTATGATTCTAAGTGATGAGGTTGTCTTGTGCATGATGCTGAGTTGTCATCCTACTTGAGTTCACAAATCTTTTTCACTGACGGAGCCTAAACCCCTTCATGGTGTCAGGGAGTTTCCAGTCTCTTGAGTTAGATAGCCAGAAAGGCTAATCCTAAAATCCAATCAAGCCATCAAGTGTTTTGGTGTTAAAAAAACGCCACCGAAATCTGAAAGAATCGCTTACTTTTGATTCACCAGGTCAGAGCTAAAAAAGGACTAAGACACACACATTTGTGCATTTTGCATAATGCTGTTCTTTGGTTAAAACCTGAAAGTGTCTAGAAGTAACCGGGACAGTGCAGAGACAGACCTTGCTCTAGTTTTCTGTCCTTTATCACACAATTTATGAGTGATCATCTGTACCCTCTGCTCACCACATACAGAGTCTGTCCTCTGGCTAATGGGACAACTCATACAACTCGTACTTCACACATTGGCCAGCCAATTATAAAGTGGGTAAAGGTGCCACATCACCCACATTTTAAAGGTTAAGCAGCCATTAAAAAAAAAAAAAAACAAAAAACCAAAAAAAAACAAAAAACCACAATAAACTCTTATTGATTTAGTTCTGGTATTTCTAACTCTTCTGTGTACAGGCGTTTTTTTCACCCTTAAGTTTTACAAATAAATGTTATGTCTGTCTGTGTGTACATAGGACACATACATCTTGAATGTTAATCAGTGTAAAAAGAGAAAATCAAAGAGACTGAGAAGAAGACAACTTTTAGAGGGCCTTTGTCAGCAAAGAAGTGCATTGCAAAGCCAAAATAAAATGAAGTAGGGTCATTAAGTATGGGAATGCATTTAAGGAAGGTCTGTGATCCAAAGGAAAATAGGAACTTGGGCTAAACTATTAATGGAAGGAATTGTGTCAGCATTTTAGATGAATTAAAATTAGTAGTAAAGGGAATGTTGACTGCGTTTCTTTACTGGGACAGACAATGTTTCTAGAAGAAATCTAAGAACTGTGGCATGAAACTGAAGTGACACAGACTGAGGAAGGAGAGGAGAGGAAAAGAGTTAAGAGGCAAGACAGACAGGAAAGTTCCCCTTGGGATCTGTAATTGAGTTCACTAAAAAGGAGTTCACACAGGCAGCAGTGTGATATGGCTGATATTGCTTCATTCCTTCTTTAAAAATTGCTGTAATTGGATGTTCCATTCCAAAAAGAATGGAAGACCCCTAATGTCTTAATTCAGCGACAACAAAGAGAGGGTAAAGAAACCACAGGACAATGTGCAGTTTGCTAAAATAAAATCTTTGGCTCGTGTTAGTGGAATACTTGGTGGCTGCTTGCAGGTTTCTGGTGCTGGCCCAGAGAAGTGACAGGAGGACAGATACAATGGGAATGGCATGGCATCAAGCATGATCAAGCGATGGTGTCTTAACAAGAGACCCGCTACCAGAAGCACTACATCTACTGCAGGTGGCTCCTCTTAGATGTTCTCATTGATGCAAAACAGACTCGTTTGCACCAGAGTTTTATACTGAGTTTATAATTAGGTTGTAATTTGTATCACAGGCAGAGCTTTTAAGGTGGTGGAGAGAATCGTATACCCATCCCTTAGAGCCTAGATACTGTAAATAAATCATAGAGGTGGTTAACTTTATGGATGGTCAATATCCATCTTGAAGATATATTTAGGAATGTGCATGAATATTTCCTGGGAAGGGCTTTTGTTATCAGCCCTCTTCAGTCCAGACAAGGACAGACCATTTTCTTAAGGTTATACAATAACTCAGTGGGGTGCCTTTCTCTTATGGTCTGCTTATAGCACTGCAATAGACATAATAATGGGAAATGAAAAAGCCCCAGTGTTCTGATTCAAAGTAAGGAAATGTTAAGTTCAGAGACAATACGTCTCTATATTTACAGAACTTTTCTGAGATCCAGAGTGCGTATACACTGAATTTATTCTCTAACTAAAACCAAAGGAATTCAGTCATAGAAATGGACCATCCTAGTAGATGGCTTAGCTTACTTCAGTCAACTTAGTTTAACCTGATTTGACTGAAGTTATTGAACTAGTTATAGGCTAGTTCTAGACCTGTAATAGATATTAAAACAGTTATACTGGTATGGCAATGCTACTAAGTAATTGATTACTCAAAAGTTTTAACAGCATAAATGGTAAATTACCCAATGTGTAAATAATCAAAGGTTGATCTAGCAGCAGAATGCACTGTAAAGAGAATCTGTCAAAAACATTATTAATATCAATTTTCTTCTTCAGTCCAAAGCTTGTCACTAATTATTATGGACATACTTTTTGATCATTGTATTCACATATGTCATGCTACTATCACAAAATGTATCTTTTTTGTTTGTTTGTTTGTTTGTTTAAATCAGAACAGAAATGACCTAACTAGAAAAGGAAATTTGTCAAACAGCAAGTGATTAAAAGTGTTATGTCCAGATGGTGGCTGGTTACTGGTGACATCAATATTGGGTCCAATAGTTACTGCTTAATGCCTTTATCAATGGACTGCATGACATGACAGAGATCCCTCTCAGCGAGTTTGCAGAAGTTATTTGCTATTCAGGCAGAATTATCAGCCTGGAGAGATGGGCTGGAAGGAGCCTCATGAAGTTCAACAAAAGCAAAAGCAAAGTTCTGCCCCTAAGACAAAGTAACGTCATGCACCAGTACCAGCTGGGGACCGACCATCTAGAAAGCAGCTTTGAAGAAGAGCAACGGGGGGTCATGGTGGACAACAAGGTGACCATGAACCAGCAGTATGCCCTTGTGATAAAGAAGGCCAACATCATCCCAAGCTCCATTAGCAAGAATTCAGGCAGCATGTCTAGGTAAAATGATCCTTCTCTTTCAGTCAGTGTTTGTGTTACTCACCTGGAGAAGCGTGTCTTCGTTTTGGGGTGCCCAGTGCAAGAGACACATGGACATACCGGAGTGAGTCCAGTGGAGATGGACTCATTGAATAGAGTCAGTGTGGATGAGCCCCCCACGGTGGATGGGGAGTGGGAGAACAAGATGTACAAAAAGCAACTGAGGAAATTGAGTTTGTTTAGCCTAGAAAAAAAGAGGAAGATTCAGGGGCAATCCTATTTCTGGCTACTTCTGTCTGATTGGAGGAGATAAAGAAGACCAAGAAACTTTTCAGAGAAGTACATGGTGACAAGATGAAAGGTTGCAGTTACTAGCTGCAACAAGAGGAACTCAAACTCAGTATAAGGAAATTATTTTTTACCATGAGGGTGATCACAACCTTAGCACGGGTACCTGCAGAGGATGTGTCATCTCTGTCCTTGGAGATATTATCTCCATTATTAATCCAAGTTCCAAGAAAAAGCTAAAAGGAGATCTTTTCATTGAGACTCTAAAAATGACGTCTTAAAACACTTTGAATATAAGTAGAAGAGAGACCAGTTAATATAGCTTGGTCCATCTCCAGTGTCTCAATAGAGACCACATATTTTCCCAAATGCAACTTTAAAAAAATGTTTCTTTAATGAATTTTGCATACGCAACATGCCTTACGAGATATGCATGTCACATCTTCTCATATTCAGAAGCACATGTACGTACTGATTTCAGTGCTGTTGTTAACACTAAATAGAAGGTGAGGGTCTGCTTGCATTAGATCCTGTGCCAAAACAAAGCAGCAAGCACCTGACTTGACTCCCTTAGATGGTAGGATAAGTATTTTTATGGCATTTCCCATAGACTGAGTACATATAAATGGATAGTTACACTATCAGTTGACAGGTGTTAATGTGGTGTCAGTTAGCTCCTGTGTTAAGATGGTGCTACACCTACATGCATAAATTAGTCAACAATGGAGCACTGCAATTCAACCTTTTCTACTTTTAATATTTAGACTGGTTGTTTTAACTGTTTTTTTTCCTGAGCCAGTTAGCACTCTCCTAGACAAATTCTGGCCACAATTTGAAAGTCAGCATGGGCCAGAAACTTTAATGCAGACAACTTGTTTTGGAGGTTAAGAGTGTTTAAGATTTGGGACAAAAAAAGCATGTGAATTTTATCTCAGATCCAGGAAAGGACCCCTGGTACTATTTAGTTTGCTCGTAGAAATTTATCAAGGGTCTTTTCATTGTTATTCCTCAGCATCTTATTTGTACAGTTATAGAAAATATATCTTCTTTTCTTTCCCTCTTACCTATCAAGTTGTTCTTTCCTTGGTCAGTCTCTTTCATTGGGCATAAACAACTCCTCACATAGAAGTTGTCTCATCTTTTGGAGTTCTATACAACACAGAAATATAAATAATCTACAGAAATAGTAATTACAAGGGGCCATCTGTCCTTTTGCAACTGTTTTACATATTTTGAAATGTTAATACTGAAATACATTCATCAACTTTAATAGACATCTGGAGCATAATCATACAGCAACCACTTGTATAAAAGTTGCTGCATGAAATAGTTATCAGTGAAATATGGCAAATAAAAAACTGTCTTTGAAAGCATTGAAACATAAACCAGATTCTTCAAGCTCCAAGAATTAACAAGGAGAGAAGTATGCTACTGCCAGATTTTGCTGCCGTATAGTGTTTGGTGTCTCTTTTTCAGACAACTTAATTAGCCTGTATATAAAATCCAACGGCATAAGCAAAGACTTCAAATGTTGGGAAATTTGATCTGGATCTGTCTGGTCTAGTTTCTTCCTCCTGTCGTCCCTTCTTTTTTATGTTGTTTGCAAATTCAAGAACATGATTTACATTCAAAATGTCTTCCGGTTCGTTACTAAGCTGACCTGATGATGCTGACTCCATTCTTTCCTCTCAGTACTGCTTATCATTGTAGGGTTTGCAAATAGCTCATGGGACACACTTATATCCAAAAGAACAAAGAGTATGTCAAAAAGATGAAGGGCACCTGAATTGCAATGAGATAGCAGACCTGCTTTTAGATCAACAGTGTCATTAACTACTGAGCAAAATTTGCCTACCTTCTGTCTGGAAGCAGAAAATACAGCAGTGCCCAGACCTTATTTCTATATAATGGTGTTGCCAGGAATGTTGATATAGGATTGGTCATTCTGTGATGTATAGTTAAGCACTGGCACAAAAGGGCAGATCAGAAGCTACTGAAGCCAATATGTCATGTCCCTATGTATTTCAGAGCTCTGGCTCAGGTTCCCAAAACCTTGAAAAGCAAGTAAACTGACTCCCTTTACCATGCAGAAGTTATTGTGTTATTTTCTCCGGCCTCCAGGCATTAAGTAATTTGCACATGCAGTTCAGTCCCATTAGTGATCAATACAGGATGCAGAAAATACCATGTTGTAAATAGGGTACACATGACAGTCCCTCCTCAGGTATCAGATGTCCTACTGGAGACCTGATTTGACCACACCAGTGGCTTGGTCTTACTAAAACTTTTTGGAGTGAAGCAGAGACCTGTCAATCTTTTCCCATAAATTACTCCATCAGGAAACTGCTTCATCACTTTGAGTCCCAAACTCACTCTTCCTATAGCACCTGAAGACAGTTCGAAGATTGTCCAAATAGGACAGACCAACACTCACATCATTTTGTTCACTGATAACCTAAAATTCCCAATGCCCTGGATTAATTACCAGTCCCAGTCCCATGTCCTCATGTCCTTTTTTTTTTTTTTTTCAATCAAACATTGAATCAATATAGTCCCTGAATGGCAGCAACCCAGACTTTGTGATTAATTCCAGGTCTTACTTCTTTTTCAGATCCAGTCTAGCACATTCACAGTTGCAAGTTACTTTAGTATTTAACTCCAATTAATTAAACCCCAATTATTTTGGAAAGTTTCTACTGAACTGCATGAGAAGAAGGAGAACGGAACAAAACTGGTCCTCTGCTAACATAGCAAAGATTGCGTCCCTCAGGGACTGTCTGATTAATGACACGGATGTCATACTTACTGGCCTCGTGCTGGCCAACGGTACTTGCCATTTTAGGACATTTGCTGTCTATCATTAAGCACCAAATGATTCAGTATCTCTTGTCAATATGAAAATTATCAAAATAATATGCACTTAGTATGGACAAAGCCCTCAGTGTGTGGAAGAGAAACTGGTATCAGAGGCGTGAATTTCTCAGGTATTTGTTCTGTCCTGATACGTAAGTAAACAAAAGATGTTTTTGAAGTTTATCTTCATTACAAAGAGAGGAAAAGGGGAGAGGACATTCACAGCCTGATTTTAAATGTCAATCATTAAATCCATTTAAATACTAATGAATTAAATCCATTAAAACACCTCTGGAGTTTAGTAAAACTTGTTTAATTGCAGAATTTATGCCTTTCCATGTTTTTGTGAGAGCTGTTGTTTACTTTGGAAAAGTTCAGCAAGTTTGTGTCTCAGACCAGGTGAATTCTTTCAAAAGAGTGGCAGAAGCCAACAAACTGAGTTCACAAGGCGAATTAAGCAAGGCCACTATCTTCAACAAAAGCAAGAAAACCAGCAGTGCAGAATGGCCCCTGACTGAGCCACAGTGATGACTGTGACATCCTAGTTATCAAATCCATGGACATCTCAGAGGAGAATAAGCATAGTATGGAGTAGCTTTAGCTCCCAGAACAGCAAGGAGGCTACTGAAAGAAAGATGATTTGCTTTTCTTTGTTATAAACCAACAATTAGGTAAAAGTCATTTATATAGAGAGGAAGAAAGTGACAGCAACATGCTTTATCTTCTGAGTGAAGCAGCTGTGGATACACATATAATCTGGAAGATTATGGGATCTGGGAACCTGATAAGTAAGTAATTTTGCACAGAGTAATGAAAATTACTTATTCCAATTAACATGTAGAGTGTGAGCTCACTCCTGGGAGGCATTTACTCAGAGCTACGGCTGTCAGGGCTCTCATACTGTTTTAACCATGCGCTGCCCTTTACTGGTGGTGACCAGATCATTGTGGGTCTTGAGAGTGGTCCAGGCTTGGATTTCTTCTATATATCCTCTGTCTCTCTCTCTGACTTGGCCTGTGAGCCAGAAAAGCAAGATGAGACCAGGGGCAAATTAACCAAATTAAATTCAGATTCCAGAAGTTTAACTCAGGTTTTGGTTTGAGAAGATGTATGAAAAGTAATGTGTGTCTGTTATTCAGAAAGATGCAGCCATTTTTATTGACCTACTTTTCCCCATTTGCTTCCCCTCCTGAGTATTTTTCTTCTTTCTTTCTTACGCTTTTTGTTAATATCTACTGACTAAAGCGGAGGGAAAATATTTTCTTAAATATCTTAACTAGATTCCCTGCAAAAAGAAAGGTAAGAAATATCTTGCATTTCCTCCCTGTCACTATTTCCTCTAGAATATAAAAACTGTAATAAAAACATTAGAGGGTTTAAAGCAGATTCTGAAATAATGGGGATTTAAAAGGTTGTGTGCACATGCATAATCCTCTTTAAAATCAAGGTGAGAATTTGGATGTATAAGCTTAGGGACATCTAGAAAGCCTCAAAATATCAATGAGATTTAAAAATGAGAGTGGGGGAGCCAGCTGGATGTACTAACAAGAAATACAGAAAAGTTAATTAGATTCCTAATTAAATGCTATCCAGGATGAAATGATTAAACATTTATAGGGAATTTTCTAAAGATATTCTCCTTCAGAACTCAGTGAGCCAACCTGGATTTGATTTTTGCAGCAATATGAAGTACCAGTCCCTTCAAAAAAAGTCCTCCTGCCTTCAGCAGGTGCTGTGCCTGCACAGGGGCAGTCGTTATAAAGATTTCCAGCCCATTAGCAACTCCTGCAACAGGATGCTGCTGATGCAATCATGCACTGCACAGGTGCTGGGCGTACACCATGCTTTTGCTATGAGGTCTCATCGACACACCAGTGGTACCACACGTGAGGTCTATGAGAGTTTATCTCTCCCGACAGCAAATGAGTTCCTGCACGGCTGGTAACCACCGTTCAGCTTTGCTCTGCGTCAGTGGACTCCATAAAATGGATGCAATGACATGTGGAGATCAACAATGAGACTTGCTTGTTAAATACTGATATATCTGAGTGAGAGTCCCTTTTAAGCGTGAATTACAATTCCTGATAACCCATTTGGTTTTTCATAAAATTCTATTCAAGATATTTGGATCATTGATGAGACAGTAGCATCTTTTCAGCTGTGGATGGGGGAAGAATTTGCTCTTCAGAGCCCTACAAGACTTAGCAAGCATTTTTAGTGTTTTGTGGAATATTCTTATGAAATGTTTTTGAAGTGTCAGTAATACCTCTGCAGTCCCAGAGATAATGGCATAGGTTAGACAGACACTTGTGCATTACAAACCTGTCCCTGAAATAGTTTCAACTGCAATTCCTAACATGCACTTAGGATACGTGTATGAGAGCTGCTATTTTTGCTGATATAATAGTAGCTGAATCAGGGATATGAGAAATAAACAGCACAAGCTATTACTTTTTGGAGCTGAGGCTGTTTTTGTCTTGTCCTTTCTGGATTAGGGGACAAAATGGATTCTGTGACACGAACTCTTCAGAGCATTACCTGCACAAAGCTGTTTTCTCTATGCCGCACTGTACATTTTGGGTACTTTGACTTTATGGAAACAAAAGTCAATAACTACTGCCTGCACACACACCCACGATGAACACAGCTTCCCTTAAGCCAAAGTGCTATTTTATAAAAACCCCATTGTTTTTGAGGCATAGCTTTGCTATTAAATTCAAATCACTACCACAACAGGAGTATTTGTAACTTAAGTCACAGGGAATCTTAATACATCACACAGGTCCCAGATGTGAAGCTGTGCAAAAGATTTCAGATTCATGTGGGTGTTCTTTTTCACAAAACTGCAGATTTTATGCATAAAGTTTTCCAAATTTCCAGTTCCTAAACCAAAATAAATAAAATAATTAGAAAATATTCACTTTTTTCCCCCTAACAATTGCCACAATATTTTTATTTGAAATTATCTTGATTTTCAGATTTCTTTGGTTTTTGCATGGGAGAAATGTCTGAAACTGAAGTAACTGTAGAATCAAAAATATTCTTGTTTCTGGATTTTTCTTTTCCATTTAACAAAAGCTATCTGAAGGGTTTTGTTTCAGTTCAAACAAAATTTTTGCTTGAGCTTCTGCTTTCCAGAGGTACCAGCAAACCACAAAAAATGAATCCTCTACACTGATTTACCCCAGTGCAATTTCCGACACCTGCGGAATTGAGATACAATTGGTCTTCTTCGTTCCATTTAAAAACCAGCATGTGACTCATTCTCAGCTCTGATTGCCAGGATATCATTACCACCATCATTTGCAGTCACCACTATTTAGTGACAGTAAATTGTAGGCATCTGTATATTCTTCTATGCCTTTGACGACACAAGCATCTTCAGACTGGATGGCGATGAAGAACTGAGCAGAAGACCCTAGAGCATCCTGGAATTGCTTCATGTCTCATGCTGCCATAGCGTGCATGCTCACAGTATCTGACGGAAAACAGGATAGAAAAAGGAATGAAAACAGGCAATTTAGGAGCTGACAAAAATTGAAGGGGATTTTCTTCTGATATATTGATTCCTTTGGGCATCAGTTTGCTTTTAATTGTCCCTTCTATCTTGTGCATTTTAGACAAGGCGTTTTCAAAAAAATCAGGCCTCTCACAGCAAAATCCAGGGAATACATATTTTTTTGCTAAGGACTTATTTTTATCTTAAGGAAATTGATTATATCAGTTAACACAAATTGTCATAAAATCTATGTGTCTCTGAAAAGAATTAGATGAGTGTACTGTAGTTGTCTTTGCTTACATACAATCAATAGATACTTATTAATCTCCCCTCATAAACTTCATCCAACCTAAAATCCATCCCATATAGCAATCCCAGGTGGACTTTGAAGTGACAGTGAGACATGAGGAAGAATGGATTAAGCTTGTACTTCATCAATTCCCATCTCTCTGATTTTTACCAGAATGCTAGATTAATTTCATGGCACATTCTTTATTGTTTAAAAGCTTATCAGATGAATATGGTGCTGGAATAGTAATGAAAAATATATACTACAATTCTGGTCAAGAGAAGTAACTGGAGAGAGTAAAGTAAAACAGTCAATGAGGTTTGAAATCTAGAGCTCTGGTTCTGCAATACATGCTTGCCTGAGTAGAACTGATGCTCATCTGTGCCCCTGGGAGATCAGTCAGTAAAATCTTTTATAGCTTTTGTTGTCACTCTGATCAGGCTATAAGATGGGAGTTGCACAAATTTCTATTAAATATGAGCAGAAGTTGCAAAAATAGGCTCGCAAATGATATCAGCACTACAGTTGTCTCGTTATATCCTTGCCAAGGTATCTAATCCTAACAGTATACGTGCACATCCATAAATTGAATCAAAGGATTTTCATCATTGCTCTGGAGCCCCTGTGGGCTGAATTGTGCCAGGAATGGGCTTCGTGTTGTTGCCATTTTGTAATAGCTTTGGGAATATTCACATACTCCTTCAGGCCGTGGCCTTGCTCTGTGCCAAACAGTGGTGATGTTATTCTCCACACAAGGTGCAATGGAGCTTTTCACTGGTTTCACGTGTTTGTTCTCTGAAAAGAAATTGCTTCCTAAAGCACAGGCTTATGCTGGAAAGTGGTATTGTGGTTTTAAAGGGAAAAGGAGAGGAACAAGTCTATCTGGTTTTGCAGTTGAAGATCAAAAACAGTCTCCAGGAATTCCTAAACATTCTCAAACATACACAGCACACCCAAATCAATCTAAGGTCTAAAGTAGACCTCATCACCCTTAAAAACACAACACAAAAAGCAAGCTGAAGCAAAATGACATGGTTTTGGTTTTCATTGTAACCAGAAAAATCCCCTCCTCCCCCAGATTTCAACAAAATAAGTCTATGGGGTTGGATGGAATTCACTCAAGAACACTCAGGGACCTGGTGGGAGAGCTCACCAAGACTCTCTCCATCATTTATCAACAATCCTGGTCAACAGGAGAGGTACCAGATGACTGGAGGGTGGCTAATGTGACGCTCATCTACAAGAAGGGTTGGAAGGAGGATCTGGGGAACTAAAGGCCAGGAAAGATCATGGAGAGGTTCATCTTGAGTGAGCTCTCAGGGCAAGTGCAGGGCAGCCAAGGAATTAGGGCCAGCCAGCACAGGTTTAGGAAAGGGAGGTCCTGCTTGAGCAACCTGATCTCTTTCTATGACCATGTGACCTGCCTTCTGGATGCAGGGAAGGCTGTGGACTTTGTCTATCTGGACTTTGGTAAGNAGACCAAGTCATATGAGGAGAGGCTGAGGGAACTGGGCATGTTTAGTTTGGAGAAGAGGAGGCTGAGGGGAGACCTCGTTGCCCTCTACAACTACCTGTCAAAGGAGGATGTAGAGAGGTGGGTGTTGGCCTCTTCTCCCAAGGGAATAATGACAGGACCAGAGGAAATGGTCTGAAGTTGTAGCAGGGGAGGTTTAGATTAGGAATTAGGAAGAATTACGTTACTGAAAGAGTGGTCAGGCACTGGAACAGCCTGCCCAGGGAGGTGGTTGAGTCACCATCCCTAGAGGTATTTAAGAGACATGTAGATTTGGCACTTCAGGGCATGGTCTAGTGGCAGCGATTGTAGGGTTTGGGTTTTTTGAATGTGCATGTATGGTTGGACTTGACGATCTCAAAGGTCCTTTACAACCATAAAGATTCTATGATTCTATGAAAAGTGTAGTGGAAGGTGTCTCTGCCCATGACAGTGGGGTTGGAACAAGATGATCTTTAAGGTCCATTACAACTCTAACCATTCTATGATTATTCAGCCCTAGGAAAAGTATTTGGCTGCAATTTCGGGTGGGCGTATCAGGACCCATTTCCCTTCTCCACAAGCAGCAAGAGCAGCAGCTTCTTTCTTTATTCAGCTCACCGAAGAGATATTTGAGACTACTTTTCTGACTGATGGAGAATGGGTTGAACTGGATTGAACTGAATTCAATCCCCCCATCTCACAAAGGTGCTCAAACACACAGGATGACTGTGCTGTACAGCTGATGACAGGCAGCACCACTGGTCTCTGTGGCTGGTGGGGTTTCACACTGGAGGCCTAAGTGAACGCTGGTTTCCACATAGACTCCAGATCACCTCAACAACCCAAAGACTGTCCAGGCAATGCTGGTGCAAAGTGAGAGGTAACTGTCCTACAGGAACTGGTTGGTGTGGCACAGTCAGACAAGAAGATAAGTCATTTGCACAAACATTTGGGAGGGTTTTGGTTCACAGGATTTGTCTTTGGCACGTTAACACTGTGGAAAACAGCTAACATTGAAAGGGTTAACGTGGGCAGCAAGAAAAGCAATGGGACAAAGTGGGACCCTGAGGGGAGCAGAGGTAGAACTTCTCCAAGGACAAGTCTGGAGTCAGGCTTGGCATGGCTTTCTGCTGGTTGCTGTCCTTCAGGGAAGAACAAAGTAATTCTGACCAGCGTCAATTTGCAATGGTAGAAAACTAGGAAAGACTTCCGTGACTCAAGTTTTTTCATTTGTGGCTGAATGTTAGTTTAAAGAAGGGTGGATGTGATAAATCCTACCAAGCAGATCATGATTCCTGGCATACTTGCAAGTCCAACATATGTATTTGGATGGCTACAGGCCTTATACCCCATGCTTCATGGGCTTTGCCCTTTCCTTGAAGCCCACCTCCAGTGGGATAAAGAGCGCTCACAGTTAGACATTCCTGAGGTCAAGTAGCTGTAACAAACATACCTAAGCTGTGAGCTGAGTGCTCTGAAAAGGCGATGTACCTAACCCTTCCTCTTTGCTTTGGCTCTTTGGTAAAGTACAAGTCAAGCTCCTTTTACCACCTGATCATTTCAAAGAACATTCTGTAATACAGATACCATACAGCTGAATGCAGCCACTTCTATCTAGGGCAGCCTGATCTTGAAGGGATTTAATGTTCAGATGGAGGGAACACGACCTTCTGTTTTTAAGCTTCCATTTCAACACTATTTATAATTAACTGCATGCGTAGGGCTTCATGTACTTTGAAAGGCTGAGGTTACGCTTGTATCGCAGAGCCTGGGGAGACAAGCTTGTTGTCCTGATATACTTAGACCATCAAGCTGCTTTGCAAGGTAGAACTGTAAAAGCGTTTTCACTAGTTTCTACCCCTGTAACACTTTGATGTGTGCAATGTGATGATCAATTGACTGACTTGGATGATTGATGCTACTTTGAATTTTCAAAGTAGACCATCAGATTCAGAGTGTTTGTGATTCTCATTTGCTTTGATCTTTACACCCAGAGATGGTAAACAAATGCCCGAGTAGGGTGCCACCAAATAAAAATTCCCAACAAGCTCCTAGTGCTAGACCCTTTTGTACCTAACTTTTAGAAATTATAAATAGGCAAGGAAAGCTGCAAGCCAAAGAAGCATCAGTCCCAATACTGGCTGATTCAGACGTACTCACTTTGACAGTCTCCTCTGGATTCAGAGATAAATTTCCCTGCATCTTTAGATGACACCTTTCCCCTGAGGATCAGCTTTAATTTCTGGAAAACAAAACAGCAGCATTGCAGTTTTCCATGCTAGGAGTGTTTCAAGTACAAGGCTCTGACTGCTCATCTGTCTCTGCCTCCTGGGCCAGGGGGAGGAGATAACTCCAACAATAGTTGCAATTGAATGACTCAATTACAGTAGCAGCAATTTTCCAACCTGATTACTTGTGTCAGGTGATAATCTGCAAGCTCTCATGCATGGTGTCACTTGGAAGCAGTCCCTCTTGCAAGACTAGTCCATCAAATAACAGGAATGTGGTTGCTTTAACTCAGTATTCTTTAAAAACACAAAGTCATTCTTTAAGCATTAGCTGAATGTGCATGTATTATAAACGTTTGGCCTCAAAAGATCGCTCCAGCGAGATTAACAGAGCCCCGCTGGAATCAGCAGACAACAAATTTTATCTACCTTGATCAGTTGTTAGAGCAGATGGAAGAACTCAGAGATAAGGAAGACTTGTAAAAAATACTGAATTTGTTCGTTTGTCACAAAATCTGTTGGAATTTCATTCAAAAAATAGAGAAAATCACAGAAAAAAATGTTGAAAGGCTTGTTTTGGCATTTTCAGAATGATTTTAAAATATTTTAAACATTTACTTCAGATGTATTTTTCCAAAGATCGAACATGGTTCAACTACTATGAAGAAAATATTTTCATTCACTTGAACTTAAACTTTGGGGTGGATTTTATCCAGTTAAACCGTTGTTACATAAGACACAGTGCAATCTAGTGAAAAAAGAGCATTGGCTGATGAAGCAAAAGTATTTGACTCTCTGTTCTGATATTGACTTGCGTCAGAATGTAAAATGCTTTAATATGGGGGGGTCTGATTTTGGGGGAAGCCCAATCTGGGAGCTGTACTGCCTGAATCTGAGGGTGCGCAAAGATGTTCCTTGTTGTGGAGGAGACTATTGCTAAGGGATTCTTGGCAAGCAGTCACCTCCCCAGAGCCCACACACTTTTCCAGGGACATTCATTAAATCCTTCTCTCTGTTCCTCATCAGAGGAAAATACTCCCTTAGCTTCAGCTGGGGAGGAGCCATTCCAAAGCTTTTCAGCACTGCAGGCAGGAATGAGATCAGCTACCTTAGGATGATATCCAAAGGATGACAAAACTCACTTTTGCCGTGGCTGCAGACTTGGTTTATGAAAAGAACTGCAAGTCCAGGGAAAGGACAAGAGTACAGAGCTGAGGGGCATCAGTGAGACCAGCAAGCTCAGGGTAGGTTTTGGGAACTGTAAAGGTTTAGTGGGGTCTGAGGGAGTTTAGATGGGGAGGAGAGCCTTCCCTTGCTGCCTGTGGGAGCCACTACTGCTGCTTTTGGCAGCAAGGCGGAGGTAGCAATGCATCCTTTGTACTGCAGCTTAGAGCAACCAATTCTTCCACTCTCTAGTTCCCTTGCTGCTAAGTATTGGTCTATTGATTTTGGGCTCCTCTGACTCCGTCATATTGCCCTAGTGCCTTTTTGCTGGCTTAGAAGGGGACAGGATGCTCAGTCCCAGGAGGTCACAGGTGAGTGAGATGCTATGAGTGGGCAGAACACCCCTCTGAGTGGAAACAGCCAGGGAATTTAACAACTTCAGAACTTAAAAGCCGCAGTTCCCCGTGTCAGTTGCACGTCCCAGTTTAACCATTCTTAAACCTGACATAAAACTTGTGCATGAGGGAAGAAGGCTGTTAAGAGTGCGGGAAGAAATGTCATAAGACTGGTATTTATGACTCTACCACCCTCTCATGGGTCTGGGTACATTTCCTCAGAGGCACTGTCACCCCTGTCTGTGGTCCCTGTTCTGGCATCAGTGTTTGCTTTAATGACGTTGGCACTCCTGGCTGTTTTGTTGTATATATTACAGGTCTCAGTTACTGGTTTCTGATGACATGCTTGGATGTTTGTGTACTAAAGTCACTGCCTGCAGTATATGATGTATATGCAATGCAAAAAATATAAGACCTTTTTAGAGTGGCCAACTGTGGTTGTATTTTTGAAAAATGCAAGAGAGAGGATAATAGAATTGGCCAAGTGTAGAATTCAGTGCAATTTAATATCTGGCATAACAGAAGTTCATTCAATCTAAAGAGAAGATGGAGAGGGAATGAGAGCAGGTGCCAGTGGGTAACTCCAGCACTTCCCTCTCATTAAACCATGCTGCTGTGCAGCGATGCCAAAAAAACTGCAAATCAAGGGGATGGCAGAACTTAGCAGACATATTTCTAGGGAGATGAACAAAAATTTTTTAAAAATTGTATTGAAATCAGCACCATCAGAGAATGGAAACAACTCCATGTAGTTCCCTGAGGAATCAGAGGTGGCTGGAGAACAACTGACTCTCTTGCAGCAAAGAAAATAATTCAGTTTATAAAACAAATGTTTCCTCTTGGAGTTCAAACTGTTACCAGGATTCATCTGTATCACTTCTTTCTTTGGAAAGCTGGTATTTAACCCACTGTCACAGGAAACCCATTTGCTAGGAAGGTTTGCCAGGATCTGGAACTGGTTCCTGTGAGAACTATGGATGAGAGTTTTCTCCTGATACTGTCTTTGAGTGGTGGACAAGCTCATGGTACGTTTAGTGATCCATCACCTCATGGATTTGGGCACAAGGAGAAGGCTGCCCCAGGACTTCTCCACAGTGTTAGGCAAAACTGAGTTTTATTTATCCCTGAATGACCTGTAGGCTACTCCTACCATGGTAAGAGGTTGGAGGAAGGGGCAAAACAGGCTTTTTAATTGCCACCAGGGAACTGGGTAGAACAGGGATTGGGACTGGTGAAGGAACAGCTGATGCTTGTTGCAACCTGGTGCTTTTCATGGCTCTGGAGCTGGCGAGGTGAGCAGCAGAGCTGTGGTGGATGTGCAGCTTTGTGGAAAGCAGGCTGCCTAGCCAAGTGGTGTGGATCTGTCCTCTACCAGGACCTGAGGGTTTTTCCCCACAAGCTCAAGTATTGACTGTATCTCCTGGTTGTGTCAAGTAACATGACATGCAGAGAATGTTGGCACCATTTTGGCTTAGATGCCCCAATTCTGTTATGTGCCAGGAGCTGCCTAAAAGACCGCACAGCACGGTTCCCTGCCCTGCAAGTACCTATAATCCAGTATGAGAGAAGGAACAATAAATTTCCTTGTAAAACAATAGCATTTTGATCATCAAAATGAGGCTGTTGTGCTGGCAGAGCTTAACAGTTGCCTTCTTTTTTGCTGGTGTCAGGACAGAAGAGATCCCAGAAGGAATGAAAGCAAGCAATGAAGCTGGCTCCCGGTGTTTATGGGGATACTCAGCACGACAGGACAAGATGAAAGTGTCTGAAAACTTAACATGCTGCTGATGTCAAGAGTGGTTGTGATGTACTTGTGCTACATTGAATGAAAGAACCCTGGCAGGTCTGGGATAAACCGCCCATGCCTGATGTTTGATGTGTTGAAGAGCAGGAACGGAAAGAGAATCTCAAAAAGGAGGATATTGACACAGTGACAGGGACATTTCTCAGACTGTGGATCTCCATCTCTGAGGCTGACATTAAAATGGGACACCAAGCATTAAGAAAGATCGTTCACATAAATCCTGGCAGTACTCAGGGAATAGGGCAGCAACTCCGCTCCTCTGAGCCGGGGAGAGAGAAATGGCTGTGATTAAGGGCTGTGAGTGCATACTGGGGAGCAAGGAATGAAATTCAGACTTGAACCTGGAGGAGATTTAGCTCCAGAGACAGAAAAGGGGAAAGATAAACCTGCTGCCAATGGGTCTGGAAAACAGTGGTGTCACAGTACCCTTCAGAGTGGATAAGAGGGAAACAAAAGTGGAGTTGTTCAGAAGATGGGCAGGAATCAAGACACAAGATAGTAACAAGGACTTGACAGACTGTTCTACTCCATGAGCAGCCAAGAAAGAGATCATATACAGAAATAATCTGAGCTATTTCATGAGGTTTGAGTATCCAGACTTGGAGACAGGTTAGTTTAAAGTCATCCAACAGTGATGAATTAGCCAGTTGCCTTGGAAAAGTGCTTCAATTATTTTCTCTGATAATATAAATACATTTGTCTAACCATTATGGTATGTTATTATTTTTTGCGTTCTATTAATGCTCTGGAGCTCCAAGCACGGAATAAGGTTTATCTTTATTTATGCCACACAAATATATGAGTTTGTGTGTCTGGAGACTGTAAAACAGAAGACAAGACAGGAGGTAGAAGCCTATGTCAGGGAGCTATGCTGGATACAACGGAATAAGCAAAGAGCATGACAGGAGAGCCATAAAAAATAAATAAAGTGAAGAGAAGAACAATGAAAAAACGGTTCAAGGAAAAAGTACTCAATAAGTGCCACAGAAAAAGGGGAAAAAATAAAACTGGAATAGTTAGAAGATGGGAAAAAAAAAGACCAGGAAAAAAAATCAAAGAAACAATAGCTCATTTTAATCTCAGTTCTGCACAGCGCAGAGAGTTGGCAACACCTGTGTGTTGCACCATTGGCAGCTATGCAAAAAGAACACCAAAGGCAGCTCATCTGTTCTTTTACTCCTCTAACGAAGAGAGAAATCGTGGCTGCTGGAGACCAACACAAGAGCTCTGATCTTTCATGGGTCAGTTTATTTTGCTGCTCACTTTCAATTTTGCTTCTGAAACTTTTCCAGGAGAACTTTTTTCTTGCTCTTTCCAAAGCTTTCCCTACTTTGCATTTTCCAATGTATTTCTGAAATTATGATTTTAGGTGTTTTTTATTTTTTTCAAATTAAACCCCTTTGGCTTTATTTTCAGCCTTTATATCCTCCCTTATTTCTTAGTAATAGCTAGAAAATAATACATCAAGAATTGTGATATGGAAAGGGATGGGTTGGGGGGAGCTTCCCTGTTCTGAATCTGCTGACTTAATTCTATACAAGCTCTAGCTAGAGGAAAGATATTTCTGAGCTCCGTTAGAAAATGTAATTATAGATTTAATTCTCTGGTACAGGCTTTGCCTGGTGCTGTGGAATTTGGCCAGCTTCATTCTGAGGCCTCTTTCTCTCATCTTTGAAAGTTTGTGGCAACTGGGGATTCCCCGCAGACTGGAAAAAAAAGTTAATTGTTTCTCCTATCTGCAAAAAAAACCAAGGGGGAACTGGCTGGTCAGTCTGCCTCTTTCGTAGGAAATTGCTGGAATAAGTCTCCGAGGAAGCCATTTCCATGCACATGAAGGAGACAAAGGTGACTGTAAACAGCTAGATTGGATTTGCCAAGGTTAAATCTTGTAATAGCAACCTGATTGCTTTCTCTGATGAGAAGATGGGCTCTGAGGACGAGGGAAGAGAGGTGGATGTTCCTTACCTTGACTTTAGAAAGCCTTTTCACACAGACTCCCATGATATCCTTGCAGCCAGACTGAGGGGGTATGGGCTGCAACAGAAAAGTTGCAGGTAAACTGGCTGGATTTAGCAAGTTTGTGGATTACAGCAAATGACAACAAATTGGAGGAATAACTGATAATTCAAACGACACGTTTGTTATTCAAAGATTGACTGAATAGAAAGAAGTTTGCGGGAAAAGGACCTGTGGGTCCTGAGGGGCAAGAAATGGAACAAGAATTGTAGTGTAGTGCTGTTGAAGTGATGGCATTGAAACGGAGCTGGAGCACCTGATTTACAGGGAGAGCTTGAAGGACTTGGGTTTATTTAACCAGGAAACAGAAGGTTTAGGGGAGATTCACTTGCAGTCTTCTATGTCCTAATGAACAGCTAATGGAAGAAACCGGTTCTTTGCTGAAACTCACAGAGAAAAGGAATAGCGGGAACAAGTTACAACAAGAGATATTTTAATTACAAATCAGAAAAAAACCCGTTCTTCCTAGTAAGAGTGGTTAAGCACTGGAACAGCTTTATAAGACTGGAGATTTTCAAAAAGCTGCATAACCTTGAGCAACCTGATCTTACTCTGAAGATTGGTCCTTGAGCAGGAGGTTGGACAAGGCCTCCAGATGTCCCTTCCCATTCAGTAATTTTTCCTGATTCTACTGTGTGAAAGTGCAGAGTTTTATGAAATGTTGATGGTAAAATAAAACTCTGCCAACGTTGCCTAACACAGTCCTCAGAGATAGATATGAAAACGAACCATTCTCAGCTTTTGCCACATCTATGTAGTCAATGTGCTTTTGGAGAACAAATCATAGAAACCCTGGCTGGAACAGACCTCTGGAAGGACTTTATCCAACATCCATCCCTAAACAGAGCTGTTGCTGACAGCAAGTCTTGTAAACAATAGCTTTGTTTAGCTGAATTTTGAAAACCTCTGAGACTGGAAATCCAACAGCCTTTTCTTGGCAAGCTATTTCAGGACTGCACTATCCCCCTAGTGAAAATGGTTTTCCTAATACTCAACTGCAACCTCCCAAGCTGCACTTTATTGGTACTGCAGAGTATTTTACCACCTGCCATTATTACTAAGATGAATTTGGCTCCATCACCTTTAAAATCCTCCTTCAAGTAGATTATTTTTTGGATTCCTTTTTTCGGATTACATAAACACTACTCCCCCGTCCTCTTCTTGAAGGCTGTATGCTCTAGGTCCCTGATAATTTTTTTAGCACTCTGCAAATGTTTTTCAATACACCACTTGAACTAGGGGACCCAAAACAGATAACAGCATTGCAGGTGTGTTTTACCTATAAGAAAGCAGGAGAAGTTTACAACTTCTAATATGCTGTCCATGTTCCTTCTGTTGCAGCCAAGTATGCAGTTTGAACGTCCCATGTGCAGGATTTTGTGTTACCTGAACAGTGTGAGATTTCTATTGGCCCCAGACTCAAGTTTGTCAAATTCCTTGTGACTTGGAAGTTTTACTGTCATTCCGCACATTTCCATCCACCCCGTCTTCACCTGCAAATCTGCTGAAGATGCATTCTGTCTGATCATCCAGGCCATTGAAAAAGATGTGGAATAATACCGTCCCAGAATCAACCCCTATTGTACTTCACTTGTTGCTGGTTGCCAGCTGGATGCTGCGCTATTCATTACTGCCCTTTACGCCTGGTAATCCAACTAATATTCAGTCTATTTAAGCCCATTCATCCAGCCTGTACTTTTCTCAATCACAGAACATGCTTTGCAATCAGATGTCAAAAGCTTTGCTCAAGATATTTTACAACTACTGCTTTTTGCTAAAGCACATACTTGGGCTGAGGAGATTCTAGAAGCAGGACCCAGAAGAAGGAGTTACCGGTATCAGCCATCATGAAGAAAATATTGGATGTTTTCAAAGGGCAGTTAAGGTCTCGCTACACAATCACATACAATGTATTCTGACCCAGTGTGACACCAACTGCCTTTATCTGGGAAGCTGGTTATGTACGTGACCCTCAGCACTAGCCTTGGTCTGAGGTGCATGGTTTCCAAACCAAATCTGGAATTTATGGGATCAGGGTGCGGGCAGATGAAATGCATCCTTGTCCACACTTGACTGCAGAGATGCCACTCACTTTGAAAATCTCTGTTGGTTCCTGAGAACGGGCTGTGGGATCTCATCTGGGTTTTAGCACACCTACAATTAGCTCTTCAAAGATTAGTTCAAAAGGGTTGTTTTGGACATATGTTAATAGTGAGCCCCACCTCCAAGGAGTCAATTAATCACAAAACAATATGGTCATTTCTTTATGCAGTCTATGTATGTGGTGTGCAGAAAGATTTGAGTGTTTTACTCATGTTTCTAGGGATCATGGTGCTGTGCTTTTTATCTGCACAAAGAAATCTTGCATGAAACAGTGTGTTCCAAGGTATGGGCACAGGCAGGACCTGCCTGTACCACACACAGTTTGCTGAGTTGACTGCTGCTTTTGCTTGCCTTGATCGGGTACGAGTGCTTTCACCCTGATCGCAGTATTCAATGTCCTTGGGAGAAAAAAAAGACAGTTGTAACAGTTGTCTCATTTATGTGGTGTGAGCATAAGAGAAAAGCACTGTGGAGTTTTCCAAACTGCTTTTCAGCACCATCAAATAAATGAGAGGAGATATTCTTTGCTTTTCCTCCCGCTGTTTAAGGCAAAAATCACCTGGCATGAGGAGGGAGAATGTAACAGAACTACTACGACATAGTATAGCACCTTCTTCATTTGCAGTCACCACATATAATTTGATTTAAAGAAGAGGTTTCCTATTAAATCAGACGTATTTGTGTTGCTTCTTTTTTTTTCATGAGGAGTATGGATCCTCAGCAGGTGAAAATTATTGATCTAGTTTGCCTTAGAGGCTGGCCAAGTGTTGTTACAAGCACACCTCAAACACTTTGTAGTATGTTTTGAGTATCTCCCTTCTGATGTGGGACCACAGCTTAAGGTGTGCATCTCCCAGAGAGGCTCATCCACCTAGCTAGGAAGAAGAAGACTCTGCTTCCTTTGGGTAAAGGATAAGTAATGCATCCTGCTGCGTGTACAAAATTGAAAGCTGCTGAAGTTGGATGATGTCCATTTGAAAGCAAGATTCCCCCAAATCAATATAATATCCCTAAAGCATGCATCACTAATTCTACTCCTGCACTTGTGTATAGAAAGTGCAGCAAGGTCACTGCTTCTCAGCCCTCTTAATTAAAAAGCAGACCTCATGATAGGCAATCGTCCCCCAGGCCCAAGGATTTGCTTATCTCTTGCAAGCTCAGTAGCCAATACAGCCTTTATCCAGAGGTAGAATGAGAAGAATTGAAGAGCAAGACTCCCTACCTCTGATAAGCCTTGTAATATGCCTCACAGAAGTAAAAAGACATCTGCAAGATGATTTTTAAAGTAGTACAGGAAGCACAACAGCATGTGGCATCTTAACAGCACTGAAGCATAAGATCATAAGTTGCCTGAGTTCCAAGTGAGCCCAGGGCCTCTTGTCACCTTTTCAATTTGTCAGTGCTTGCAGAAATAATAAGTGAGCAGCAGGTAGAGTCAGCTGAGCCCAGGAACTAATAAACTTATCTAAACAAGTGGAGGATATAGCAGGTCTTTGTATTTTGCTGCCAGCTGCACCATGCTTCAGCTATATGAACCGTAATACGTTCCACTGGGATCAATGAAATTGTGTTAGCACATCAGTAACATACTTGAGGATCCAACACTTATAAATAGTTCCCATGGTACTGCAGCTCCTTGCCTGGGCTGCCAAAAGATACATCTCAGAACGGCAGGAGGAATCTGGTGACAATAAAAAAGTCTGAGAAAACCATGATAAAACATTCTACAGCCCCTGATTCTAATGTAGCTGCTGTCCCTCAGTCATTACTGACTCTCTTTGGGATCCTAATGACACTGTCTTTTCATTTGTCTTTGTGTACAGAGAATGTTAATAGAGAGATCCCTACCCGTATTTATTTCTGTAATAACGGATATTCAGATCCACTATGTACATGCATACAAAAATTATGAGGGTAGGCTGTTACCTCTCTCTGCATATGGTGAAGAGAACAGCTTAATAGGGTTATGCAGCAGGGAAGGAGCAAAGAAAATGTGATAAAATGATAAAGGGATTGGACCAATTAATCCACAGCTCTCACTAATGTGATTTGCATGGTCAAGGAATATATGGGTTGTCCTGTAATATTTTGTTGAGGCTCTTAAGATCACTTATATGCTCCTTTTCTACATAAAGAGAAAAACTACATGTTGTCAAGGAGAAAGCTTAACCCATAAGTGTCCTCCGCAACTTCTTCCTGTGAACAAAATGTAAAATGGCTGCCAGATGCTTTAGTTATAGCTGTTAGAGATTTATGGCTTCAGCCTATAGGCAATGAATAGAAGAAACTGCTACATTTAAAGACCATTTTATCAGTATAAACACAGAGACATGAAAAACAGAAGACATTATATGCAAGGAATAAACCTCAAGGGGAAAGACCACTGGGAACACAAGTAGGAAACTGTGAGAACAAGTGGCCTCTTTCAACTTATTTCATCTACAGCAATCGAAATTTTAATACCACAATTCAAAGCCAGAAGTGCAGTTTAAGGTCATGCAGCTCACACCCTTTGAGGGAGACCTTGCATGACCCACCTGGGAAATGGCATGGACAACAGCCCCTGTTCGTATAAGAGTATGAGAGCATACAGAGAGTATGGATAAAGCATACAAAACTGTCCGGTGGGCACGTGCCCCAAGCTCATCATGTTAAACAGGAAGATGACCATCAGCCATACTAAACTGTAACTGGTAAAGTACAAAGGGATATCTGAAATGATGGAAGAATCGTCCTAAAAGGAGTAACAAAGCTACTAAAATAACATTTAGTGTTGTGGGAGAAAGAACTTGGAGTGAGAAGAGCAGCAATGTGAATCTGGTTTGGGGTTGCCAGAAGTTGCCCTGTGGCACCACCACCCTGCTAATACTGGGCTGAGCATCGTCCCCTGGGATGCTGCAGGTACCCAGCCAGTGAGGGACAGCAAGTTTAGAAATCTGTAGATGTTAACAGCTGCAAGTGTCTAGTCTTGTGATCATCTGTCATACTGCTGATCCTGACCCTGAACCTACAGTTTACTGTTTCTCAGTTAACTGTGTGTTGATAAAAATTGGATAAACGGCTTCAATTTTGATTTAGCTTAAACTACCCAAGCAGTTTCTCCCCTGTGATACCCTCTCACATCATCTGTGACTATTATTATAGAATCATATCATCTTGGAGTACCTTCATACAAGCCCAAGTCACGTATTTCCCATCTTGTTTTAGGTCCTGTGTTCTGGGACATAAATAACACAAAGACTCCATATTTCTGGAGCTAAATTGGCCTCTTGTGGAGAAAAATATTTGCCTATAACAAATGCTTACAGACTGATCTTGTTACGTTTTCCACAAACTTCCTTCTGCAGTCTACATTCTCCACTGCCAGAACTAAACTGCTACGAGCTGTCCTGAAGCCAGGAGGACTCCCAGCAGGACGATATCTCCTGGGAAAAGTCCAAGAGCAGACAAACCTCTTGCCACCACTGTCTCACAAAAGACTTTGATTTCATATTCTTCCTCCTCCTGAGACGTGTTATTTTGACTTATAATTAGATCCAGCACTGTGAAAGGTTCTCACACTTTTTGCATTGAACTTCAAGGTCCTTTCCACAAGGGACATAGTTATTCTCAGGGAGTGGTTTTTTTTGCTTTTTCAAAAAAAACATTTGATGACCTTGGCAAGTTGGAACACAGCACCATTAAAACCAACGCACTGCTGCAGTAAATACTGTATTGTAATTTTAGCAAAGTAGTAGCATTGATATACTCACAAAATTGAATGCCATGAATAGGCTGCATTGGATGAAGAAATATAGCCAAAAGAAGCTCTTATTTCATTTGTTTTCCCCTTCTAATTATGATTATGTCTCTGTATACGTAGAGTACACACAGTTGCTAGTTTCCTGGATGACTGTCACTCAGAAATGTTTAGAACAAGCTGCCTCCTCTGTTCAGACATTAACAAGTATGTTCTGTTCCTGATTAGCCTTTTGGTATGTTCCTAATTAAAACTGGCAAAATGAGCAAAACCAGGTTAAGAGTTATGATTGATTATACTTTTCCCTAGCAAATGCATTTGTGAGAAATCATCCCAATTTTTTGTGTTATTCTTAGAAATTCTAGTTGTCTAACCTTTGTCTGTAACTATCACAGTCCCACAACACTACCATTCCCACCATTTTCCACATCAGTATCCTAAATATGGCAAATTTTTTTGTAATGCATAAAATTTAAGGTAAGAAACTCAAGCAGTTTGACTCCAAAACTTCTGTAAAAGTTCTCACTTTTTGGACCCTTGGGGTGTTTTCCCCTATAAAACATGTGCTGTATGAAGATAACTGAGCTAACTAGAGACTGGTTTGAAGACTGCATGAAGTCTAACTATCCCAAAGCCTGGTGAATCCTTGGCTGCTCTGCTGCAGTGGTTTACTGAAAGCCAGCTTGGGCTATCTGTATCCTATAATCAGTGTATACACCCTTAAAGTCAGCAAAGGCTCAGAAACCAGTAAGAAAGAGCCAAAGTATTTATTTTCTTGTCATTTTCAACTTGGGTAAGAGAATTAGGTGAGGGAAGCCTATTTTATCACCTACGTATATATTTAGCAAGGCAAAGTGGCCAGGTACTGGCTACAAGCTTAGTAACGTGTTTATTTTCTGTGTTACTTACTGTTGAGAAATCTTAGTTTTTCAGCCAGCTCCTTAAAACATACATACTTTCACCGTTCTTCCTCTCTTCTCTGCTAGTTGAGCTCTGCAGCATGGAGGATTGTTTTAGCGCAGATGTGCTTTTGTTCAGGGTGACATAGCCAGCGTGCATGGGTCTCTTACTCTGTTAGAGATGCACAGTAACGGATGACGGCCTCTGCTGGTTTAATAGCATCATTAAAATTAATAGCACATGCAACTTGCTGAACCGAACAAGAATAGTCAAAAGCAGACTTCAGGTCTCTAAGTCAAAGATGCTTTAACCCTCTCTGTCTCCTTGGGACTGAGTGGAGATTTCCTCATCTGCCTGCCAACCTACAGAATAAAAAACTCATTTAGGACTCTCTGCTTAACCAGGTGCTTGTCTCGATGATTTTAAACATTGTTGAATACATAAAATATCGGAACATAAATAAAAATTATCCTGAAGAAGGAAGTTCCTATAAGAATGAATACAAGCTCTTGCTGCAGTGAAAACAACCATTTTTTTTCCCCTGAAAATAGAAATATTTTCTGTTTCAGACAAACTTGGAACTCATCTTTCAATCATAAACATAACTGCCTTTACAACACAGTCGTATTCCAGTCCTAAGGGAACCTCTAACCTCCCAGAAAATCTTGAAAATAGTACAGGTCATTCATCCCAGTTCATGTATCTAGGCTCTTTCTTACATCATGAAGCAGGCAAGAATTGGAGATTTCTTCTCACTTCTAAAGCTGCCATGGCTGCAGTTCAACCTACCAGTCAGGCTTAAGGAGTATTTCTACATGACAGCACTCCACAGATACAATTGATATGGGCTGTCTGGATAGGTTACAAAAAAGTTTCATGGAGACTTTATTCACGAGAGTAACTGGGCTTTTGCAAAGCGCTGGCTGAAATGGGGTAACACTGGGCTTAATTTATTTTTTTCTGAGATCAGCTGTCGACCATCAGTTGGTGAGCAGACACAAGGACAGAGTGATCTTTTTTGTCCTTTTCCACTTCTCAACCTCTTTTCTTCTTTTTCTTTTTTTTTTTTCGTTAATTCACATCTTGAAGTCTATGATGAGCATGTCCATTTTCCCCTGATGCACATGGTAAAAAGAAAATAAATCCTCGTAGCTATAGCTGTGAGTTCCAGTCTAAGCTCTCAGTCATCTTTTCAAAGTGACTTCAAAGGACTTTGAATGAGACTCAGAAAACATATTAAAGGTTACAGAAAGTCTGTTGAAGAAGCAGAAGCAGAGCGTCAATCTTGCCAGTGCATGAGGTAACCTGTGAATCAACACATCCATTTTATGACACTTCTGTCTTCCTTTCTCAAGGAGTGCCAACCATGTGGAAAGTGAGCTGTCTGGCTTCGAGCACTAGTGCATCTTGCAATTACTTTTTCTTTTTTTCTGTGCCACAGAGTTACCGCTAATATCGAATCTAACATATCTACTTGCAGTCAATAAAGCACCAAATGGGATGGCTTAATCATGGCTAATTTTCAGCCCTCATTTTTTCTCAGTCTCCTCAGCTCATATCTGCTGTAAGTCAATGCTCATCTAGTGAATTACTTTTTTTTTTTTTTAAGTCTTTGGTAAAATTCCTGCTGGCCGTTCTGTGCACATGCAGCCTGCATTTTGTCTGTGCATCCTGCTGGAGTCAGAAGGTGCTCGCACGATGCACTGCCTCCCTTCTCCACTCCTATACATACAGTTTTGTATGGCGCCAGCCTATGTCAGAGTGAAACGAAGGAGGGGATGGCTGGGAGGCATTGAGATGGCACAGATGTTCATTTGTTTTATGAAGTTCCAGACAGCATAATTAGAAATAGGCAAAGTGGATTAGTCAAAATTAAACTTGGCTGAGTCAAATGAGAATATTTTCTTCAAAAACACAGCTTAATGAAGAACCATGTCAAGTTTCCACTGTAACCTCCTGCTTCCAGATATTTCTGACAGCCTAAAGGAAGCTCATAAAGACTGGCAGTGGGTTTGATCTGCGCCAATGCCTTTTCATTGGGAACCTCTGACACTCTCTTGGTCTTCTTCAGGCCCTCTCTGATCTAGAAGATCATGCGACCAACTATGAAAAAACAATACTGAAATATACACGGGACTTTGACAAACAGTCAAATCACAGCGTGTCCACCAAGGTAGGGGAGTTCCTTAAAAACATACCAATGTCTGCCAGCAGTGCATTAACAGAGACATGAAGATGGCAGCACAAATGGGACTATTTTCAGGCTGAGAAGTAGGGTTTTGTCAGGTTATAACGACTTGACACAGACCTTGATAATTTCTTCCTTGCTGCCAAACAAAGCTCAAGCCCAGTCCCAAGCTCTGGATAGTCTCCAGCCTCTGCTATCAACAGATGCAGTGAGGAAGGGCCACAATGTCAGCGAGTGAGTCTGTTGTCTGTCTCCAACCAGGAAAAAAATCCAGGGCAATGCAAAGCTGAAATCCCTCATTCTAGGTGGTGTGGGAGTGGGTGAAAAAGATCAATAGAAGCCTACAGGTAAAGGTCAGGAATGACTGCAGCTGTTTTTTATTCATGTATCTACTGCTCTGAATCCTCAATGATATTAAGGTCTGAGTTGCATGGGAAATTTTTGCATGATCATTTTTGGTTAAGAAGCGAAGCTTCAGTGGAAGGGAATGTTTTACCCATTCAGTATAATCACGGATCACGGAATCTTCAGAGTTGGAAGAGACCTCTTGAGATCATCTAGTCCAACTCCCCTGCCAAAGCAGGATTGCCTACAGCACTTTACATAAAGGGAAGTCTCTACAATATTCTTAAAACTACTTGGTTTGGTATTTTAGGGGTAAAATAGGGTAAAAATATTTTAATTTTCCCATCTACTTAAAATTCTTTAAAATTATATTTTAAAATCTTATGTAGCATCTGCCCATATCAAAACCCATAAACCCATAAAACCAGCATAAATACATACACTACAAAGAATCTAAACAAACTGTCTACATGGATCCTATGCAGAAAATTTTAGTTTGGGTTTTTTTTTTTTCTCAAACTGGAACAACACCAACAAAAAAAGGGTTAGCAACTCAACTTCCTTGTAGAAGTTGTTTTACTTTGTTCCCTACTCAGTTCTATTTGTGAGCTTTCCGAAGTGTCAAGCCATCTGTAAGGGAAAATACGTGTCTAGAAAACTTAAAAATGCTGTTTTCTGTTTCCATTTGCCTCTTCGTGTTAACATTTGTGGGCATTGCAAGCTGATTCTGAATAGCTTGACTTCCTTTTTAATTGACTTGATTCTGACTAAGTTTAGAGCTGCTCCTTCTGTGGAGTATACTGATCTCCTTCCCCTCTAAATTGTCGGGATTTTTATGCAAAAACTACCTGCAATATCAAACAGTGAGGGCTGAAGTAAATTCAGATGATTTCTGGAAGTACTAAAGTTGCAAAGCACTTACTGTCTCTGGAAAAATATATTTAAGCGATCTGCAGGTACACTGAGGTTCATGAAAGTGATGGTGCTATGTATAGTCCCAAGATGTGAATATGCTGATTACAACATAGGCAGTCCTGCACTTTACAGTAAATTTCAATGAATGAAACAAAGCTCTTGAAAGAAAAAAAAAATCTTTTCAGGTGTAATCCAATCTTTTTGGGTTGTTTAACACCAATATAGGTTTCACATAGGGTGTTTGTAGAGCCAAGTGGTGAATCAGTGTTGCTTCAAATGTTGGCCATTGTGGTCTTGCAAGACAGGTACAACTTACAAATACACAGAGACAGAGAATAGTATAATGGAGGAAATTACACCATAAGCGCATTGAGCGATGCTAATTTTTAATGTGTATCTAACATTATTCTCATCCATGGGTTTAATCCAGTCTTAATAGAAACAGCCATAAGTCCTGCTGAATTCGACGTTTAAGAGAAATGATAAGAGGTGATAAAAGTCAGATGGCACGGTTATGAAATCTAGTGATGCACCATTACACTCCAATTAAAAAATGCTCAAAGTGACATTTGCAATCATTCAAAAATGAATAGAAACATGGCTGAAATGCATGTTTTCGTAAGATAATTTTTTTCCTCAGCTACAACAAAGGAGTTCATCTTTGAAGAAACACTCACTTGAGGAAATTAAAATTAGGTTGCGTGTTTTCTTTTCTTTTTATTTTGGGAATGAAAGAAGGGAGGAAGAAGCCCCCTTTAATCAGTGAGATGAAAAACTGGACTGCTGCACAAAATGTAAGACATTTAATTTAGTCTATTTTGCTATCCAGTATAGCAATTCAGAAGCCACAGAGTCCCCATAAAGATGTTTAAAATGCAAATTGCGCTGACATTATTTAATCTAATACTTTGGATACCTGAGGGCTTTTCTGCATCCCAGTGCTTCCCACTCATTGATTATGCACTGTGCTCAGGCAGGACAGCAAAAACTTCCCACCAACACCAGCGAAAAGCCAATTATAAGGTCTGATTTGTATTTCTCCATGCAATCCTTCTCAGCCCATTTCTCATGAGTTTCTGGGCACCTGCCTCTATAGTCTCCAAGCTGCGGACTGCGGCCTTCAAGTACTTTTGATTGGGTGCTAATAACCATAAATTACCATAGCCACAGCTCCACATGCGGCATAAGCAGAAAAGATAATTTGTCAGACTTTGCATTCTGTCAAGCATAAATCAAAGGACATCAAAGTGTTCATATTAATTACAATTTAATAACTAGTTTAATATATTGTTTCTGCTTAATTTTACTGTTATGTAGCTCTCAACTCCATGCCCCAGCCCTTGGATAACACCTCCTATTGCCTCTGCTGTGATGCTACAGCTGCAAAACACCTTCAGCTTGCTGCCATCCCATTGCTGACCCTCAAGCTGAGCTATGGGATCTACCTGCTGTTCCTTCGATACCCAGGTAGACATCCACTCAACTACACCAGCAGCAGCTGCAGCTGAGTGAGGTGATTTTGTGCTAAAGCGGGTTATAAACTCTCACTTTCCCCATGCCAACAACAAAGCAGGGACTCCTGCCAACACACGAGTAGGAAAGGATGGTGGAGATCAGTGGATCTGCAGGAAAAGTGTGACTATTTCCAGAGGCAGATCTGGGGCTGTTGCTGTCCTTCACTCCCACTGCAGCCAGATCAGTGCTCCATCTTGCCAGGGTCGGCTCTCTCAGATGGCTGTGACTTTACTGAACAAAGTTTTATTTGTAATTTCCAGTCTTCATCAATTAAGGCCCGGTTCTATGACTGTTAACAATTGTAAATGTACGTTCACATGCGTAAGATCTCTGAGGCCAAATAGACCACAGCCATAAATAACATCTGGCATGAGAAAGGCGTAAGACTTTCTAAGGTAAGTGATGTTGCATCTGGTGGTTAGATTCTGCCACCACATGAAAACTGAGTAGTATCTCACTCTACCAGCAATACCACTGTAATAAATGCTACTTCTAACAATGAAAGTCCTACTTATTAAGCCTGAGCCAAACCAGGAGAATATTCTCTGCAGTACAAATGGAAGTCAAAGGAAAATATTCCAGCTGAACAACCCAGTATTCTTAACTCCTCAAGGATCAGCGTCTGGGTCTGCTTTGCCAGTCCTGGAGTCCAAGATAAGTTTTTCTTTTATTTGCGTCAAAAATTAACAAGGCTGAAGTAAGTAATTATTCAAAATTCTGCCCCTAAAGAGGTTAAAGCTCTCTAGTCATTTGCAGCTGGCTTGAGAAGGGTCATCTGTATTACACACAGTTTCATATCTGTAGTGTTAAAGACTTCACCTGGCCAAGCACTTAAAGAAGGAAATATTCCATTAGGAAAAGAAAAACACTAAAAGCAGAATGAAAATTTAAAATCTAAGTGCAACTTCAGAGATCGTTGACTCACATAGGCTCAAAATGAAGACAGTTAGAAAGCAAAAAAGTTCAGCACAAGGGATGGCCAGGTCAACCGCAGCTGGAAAAATGATGCTGGTATTCTGGGAGCCAAAAGAGATAAACTGTTTTTTAAAAGAAGCTGAATATTTTCTAGGAATACAAATGGATTTTTTTGATTATTGCAGTTTCATTATAGTGAGAAATAATGTCAGCTCTTCTGTAGAGCTGTACTGAATTTGTACTAATATTACTTTGTTTCACAAGTTTAGGAGTTTTTAGACGTTGGTATGGAAAAGCTCAGCCACTGCCAACAATGATAACTTCAAGACATATCTAATTCTGCAAACTCATCTTGTGGCTGGATTTTAGCCATAACTGTTTATTTTTCAGAAAGTGAAAGAGACATGGAGCATGACATCATGCTCAGAATTTCACTGTGTTTCTTGTAATTGCTGGCTAGCCACAGTGATAATGTTGACGTGCCTGCTGTAGGACTTTCCTAGGATCCAAGGAATGTACGCATTGTATCAAGTACGTTTTATGCTTCATTAAAAGCACATTTGTAGAGAGGGGTTTGTGTTATACCTTAAACACCTGTCATCTGTGCATTTCAACTGACTGACAGGAAAGCTTGGGAACAGAAATATCAGAAAGAAACAAACAACTAGATTGCATAGGAAGATAACCCCCAATTTGAATGGAAATTTTGGAGGACAGACTGGAGAGGTGTTCACTGGGGGCATTGCACAATGTTTTAGGAAAGAAATAAAAATATAAATGGGATGATATGGATGACACCAAAGAAATAGGAAGGTTTACATCACAATTGTTAGTCCATGAAAAGGAGAGTCAGGTGGAGTCAGCATGTTTGCTGTGCAGTTTGAGATCATCTGGTCCTCACAATGCATCGTAGAAATATATAAGAAAAAACAAACCAACAAGCAAAAAACATTCTTAGTTGTAAATTATTATAGTGAGAAACTGTGCAACTTCCTCTGAGAGTCAGAGCAGTACAGTTACATGCGCTGACTGAGGAGAGGAAGGATTATCATGTGGTCAAAACTGAGGTATGGTGCTTATTATAATAATTGTATAATTTTAATATAAACTTCCTGAGGTGGCCACAGTGCATCTGAAATGAGCATAGTTGTCTAGTACAATCTGAGATGTCTGAGGTTATCCTGCATGGCCTAAGGCTGTCATCCCAAAACACATAGGTTTCCTGTAGGTTCAATGTCACATCTGCCAGCTCCATGTGGTTATCCCTGGACAGCCCATCACATCTCAAAGGGCATTAGATGCCTTTGTGTATATGACTGAATTGAGCCCTGATGTGCCACTTAACTCCAGATTTCTGAAACAGGACAAGGATTTGAAAGGCTTTCTTTTCTGGAATTTAGACAATGAGACATTTAGTGTGCTTGAGGGCCTCTGTGGCAGGGTTCAGTCTGAAGCTCAGCCAACACAATACAAGAGACTGCATGTAAATGTCTACACGGAAACCAAGTGTCTAAGCAGAGCTGTAATCAACTTAGCCAGCGCAGCCTAGAGGGTAATTCAGCAGACCAGTTAGTATGTGCCTCCTTTTGGGAGATCTGAATCACCCCCTGCATGCCATTCACTGTTTTGATCAGATATCCCTTGCTCTAACAGGAGCTGAGACAGTTGCGCGTCTTTAAACAGGATCTCAATATAGTCATCTTAATTAATTACGGTGATTGCACCTTAGTGAGTGTGATCTGGTCATGTAAACTCGGGTGCCATCTGAGACAGGCTCAGACATCCACATGGATGGGGCTGACAGGTAAGATGTGGAACAAAAGGGAGAGCAGATGTGAAGTGTCCAGGGGCATCTTAGGTCACACTGGATGCGTATGTAAGGGCAGCTTGACCTCACCTGTGGAAGACTTAGTTCTGATCTCCTCTGTGTCTTCTGTACGTGGTACAAAAGGTGTTTAACAGTACAGGCTTGCCTCACCTGCCTAAGCTTAGGCATGGGGCACCACTGAAGTCACCACTGAATATCCCAGACATCGGCACAGCTCTGGCAGGTGGGACACAGGACTTAGAAGAAACCAGTGCTCTTCTGAAGCAGTAGCTGAAGTCTGGTGGGCTGCCCTACAGCACCCAAAATGAGGAGTCTATTTAGCTGCATGTATTTAGGAAACTGATTTGTGCCCAAAGTTTGTCTACTTCAGAGCGTGCTATGAACTAACTTCCATTTATTACTAAGGGTCATGAGAACTCTTGTCATATAAAAAGAGGTTTTATAGCTCTGTTATCAGAACAGTTACTTTATTTTTTAAGTTAAAACTTGATTAAAGGATACGTCTCATTTGCTCTTCCAAGTCCCATCTTATTGTTGGTGATCCAAGGTTGGAGCGATATATTTATATTTTGTATCTTTGGTTTTAGCTGAGTTGTTTCCCCTAGAGAAATTTTCTGCTCTTCTATTTCTTATTAGCAGAATTGTGTTTCTCTATTCAGCATCTCTACATAGAAAGGCTTTTTGTTCTGAATGGCAAAATTCAGCATTTTTAATAGGACAACAGATGTTGGTGGGTGTGTTCCAAACACACATTTGAAAATGTTGCTCTTGGAAATGAAGTCTGATAGGTCTAAAAGGGGAAACCTAGGATTTTTAATAAATTAGGAAAAAAAGACCTATCTGCATAATGAACCTTGCAAGATGCTGTGAGGACAAATACTGCTGCAAAGCTGGAAGGAAGCCAGGAGAACACAGTAAGCCAGGAAGACAGAAGGGAAACTAAATGAGGGAGAGAAAAAATAAGAGACAAGACAGCTGCTAGAAACACAGGAAATGGGCAAAGTGCAAACACAGACTTGAGGAAAGATGTAGAAACTGTAGAAGACACCTACAACAGTGGTGAGAAAAAGAACAGACCCCAAACCTGGTGTGCTATAGCACCAGCTGGTTGAATGGGATGCTTAAGGAGGGGGTGGATTCACAAAATGTTACTTTTGATAGTAAAACTGCCTTCAGAAATACACACCTTCTCCTTCTGCTCCCACACAGTGGTTCCTGAAAATATCCCTACCTCCTTGGCTAAACCGCTTGGAGGGCTTCATTCTGTCTTCATTCTTATTTTAAAGGGTTATATTTAACTTATATGCAACTGGTATTTCTGCACCCCTGGTTACAGAGCAGCCTCATGAAGGGTGGCAGTGTGGCAACCTGGTGCTGCAGAGCAGGAGAGGAAGCAAATCACTGCCTATGGAGAAGGCCAGGGACTGTGGTAGCTGCCATGGCTTTTCCATCACAGCCAACAGGTCCAAAAATACATCCTTACCCTGTGACTGTTTGGTTGCCCCGTTCTGTTTCTCTTTTCCTGAAGCTGTTCAACCTGGGGAAAAGCTTGTGTGCCCACTCTAATTCCTGGTGGATTCCTGCTCCCCACAGCAGTCCCCATTGCAATGCATGCTAGGTCAGCAAATGCGGTGGTTCCAGAAAACCAAAGGCATGGAATCTCATTTATTTATTATTTTTATTTGTCCCTAGCAAGTATGTTCACGGTAAGAATGACACAGGGAAAACAGGGATACATCTCGAACAACTGCTGTTTGAAGGGATGTGATTTCAGCAACTGTGTGTTCTCCTCAAGGCATCGCCAAAGATTCAGTAAAAAAGGTGAATCTGAAATATTTGAGGAATATTTCAGGAATATGAAACTTATAAAATGAACAACACTTTGAATGCTGTGCTGGCTTTATCATAGTACTGTAAATGCTGAAATACGTAACCAGAGTCTGGTGGGCCCAGGCTCCATGTCAACAGAAAAATGATAAAAAGAGGATAAATGCTCCCTTTGTAATTGCTGCCATTACCCTATAGCCTGCGGCTCAAAAACCGCTGGTACATGACATACACCTGTTCCCATAAATTTTGTGAGGCACAATTCAGAATAGGCTTAATGCAAGTGCTGCCTGCCACCAAAAGCTTGGCAACGACAATGCTTTAGGAAAGCTGTTGGTTGTGGAGTCTCAAGCAAAATGCCAAGAAAATGAAGGCAGGAGCAATGGGGATTACATATCCAGGAGGAGTTGAGTTAGGGTGAATGATAAGAGTGAATAACTGTTATCAGTTTTGAACTCATTTTGATATTGCCCATCTTCCTGACACAGGGTGAATGTTCATGGCTCTCTCGAAATGTGAGGATGCTAATGACGTCAGAGTTCAAGGAGCTTCTGGATGACGCTCTTAGTCATATAGTTCAGTTTCAGGAAGTCCTGCGAGGAGCAGGAAGTTGGACTTGATGATCCTATGGGTCCCTTCCAACTTGAGTTATTCTATGATTTTATGATTCTGTGTAATGTTACTAATGCTGCCAATAATAAGATTGTACTGATAGGCTCTCTCCCCTAAGACATTAAAAATTATCATGTCTTTGAATCTTCCTACTGTCAAGGCTTTTGGCCTTTGCAAAATGCCCTATCAAAGAGCAACCTAGGAGAATCAATGAAACATGAGGGGAAGGGTTAATATTGCACTGAGAAACAGTGTATGTGTTATATAGAAACAGATGGCATGTAGAAGTATCTGTCAGGTCGTTTTGACCCAGATGAGTGTGATTCCTCACAAAATGAATCCACTGAAAGTATTACTTTCTTCTTATTGCCTACACTTAATCATATAATTAGCATTAGTGCCTGAGATCAGCACTGCACCAGTGCTGGGAGTTAATGCTGCAGAAGCAGATGAAACTTCTTCAGAGTGCTGTGCAGCACAGAGCTTCCAACAGCAGAAGTTCAGTCAGAAAACAAGAGAAACGTAACAGGAAGGAGAACAAAGACATAAAGCTTTGGACGCATTGGGAAAGTGACAGGGATTAAAACAAGTGCCTGAGGCTGGATGACATATGACAGAAAATCAAGGAAAGTTTATTTCTGGTAGGTGACGACGCGGAAGGCACGGACATAACACTTCAGACCAATATGATCGTGTTAATGCCAAAGTTATTGTGCAGATAACTCAGCTTTTATAAGTAACTTAGTTCCGTATCACACGCCAATAGCATAATGATAGGTTACTCATATTGAGCACACGACTATTATAGCTTTATAATTGGTCTATGCTTTCAGTCCACACGAACGCCTCTCCCCTCCTATCTCCAACTCGTGATTCTGTTAGCCGTTACACAAACCACACATATTTCTTTGTTCTTTTATTGCTGACAATGTTAACCTTGAAGCTTATTGCAACTTAAGTTAACCACAAGCTACATACAGGTCCTAAAGACTCGGAGTGTTCACAGGATGTCCATTGTCTGTCAAAAATTCTCCCACAAGTAGGCCCTGTGGTTGGACTCTTGTAGCAGTGGATAATTTTGTGGTTCTCCTGCATTGTTCTCCTGTGAGTAGAAACAATTACTTCATCCATAAGAGGAACAAAAAAACAGCTCAGGAGAGTTAAAAGAGCACTCACCATAAGGGAACCACNGCGGGGGGGGGAGGTTTTGGTGTGTGTGGTTTTTTTGGTTGGTTTTGGATTTTTTTTGTTTTTGTTTTTATTTTTTTTTTTTACCTCAAGAAACTGCTCTGAATTTGAGGACAAAGGGGAATTTTTGATGTTTCTGGAATTTTTTCTTGAAGCAGTGCTTTGAAATATTTGACAGGATTCTAATAACAGTCATAGCAGAATCTGGATCTTTGGGTAAGTCATCTGTGAAGACGTCTGTGGTTTTGCACATCCTTACAATGTCCTGTGTTGGTTACTGAAAGCAAGCGCATCATTGCTCATCCTCCACGAGTTGGAGTAAGGCTCTACCCACCATGTTAAGTGCTGATGGGAAATGCACCGACCAGTAAAACTCCTGCACGAGTGGTTTTTTGGGGGACTTGCCATATCCCTGCTAAAAATGGCTTCTCAGATAAACCCTTACAGATTACTTGTAGGCAGGAGAACTGATTTCTGTGGGCTTTGGGATAATCCCATGGCAAAGTTACTCAGAGAACATTGACAAGCATTGGAAGCGCATGGGTGTGCTGTGCCTCATAGGTAAGCAGATCATCTCCTGTATTAATTTATTGCCCTGGATACACTGAGTCCAAGGTAGAGGTGGCCACCTTTGGAGAAAACCTGCAAACCATATTTGAATCTAGTGCATGATGATAACACTGGAGTACTTAGAAATTTCACTGGGAAACTACTGGTACTGTAGTTGCATCTAAAACTCTTCTGGATTTCCATCAAAAGCTTATGTTTTTTTGGTTTTCTTATGAAACAGTGGAGCAGGTCCTATGTTTTTTGTCTTCTGTCCTTTGTTATGTCTGCATGCCTGAGCAATGTGACTTTTTGAAGTAGCTGTTGTGACATATGCAAATTTGTTACATGGTGCTAACTTTGCATAAGAACATGGATGAGAAAAGGGTCTATTCAGGGACAAGTCATGAGCATCAAATTAAAGTAAGGTTTAATCTGGCAGCAAATTGGAAAGTTCATGCATTTTGCCCATTAAAATGCCTTAATGCATTGAATGGGATCTCTGATGGAGAATACTGTTACTGTACATTAATTATAAGTGTCTTACGGGAGCCATAAGTGCAGCTTTGTTCAGTATTACCTTGGTGCCTGACACCTAGCTACCATCACCAATCTGTTATAAAGAGGCAGCATATAGTCTACTGTTGTGCTTTTAAACACTTTCTCCTCTAAATGTGGTGATGATGAGTGGTCGATGAGTAAATTAAACTGCTGGAGAAAATTAAAATCTTTGCCCCTCACAAACCATGCTGACTTCAAAATTTATTGAATTCCCTGACTTTCAGAAATCCCCAGATCAGACCTTCTCCTGTTGTGAATCACTATAGTTTTACATAAAAGGATGGAGCTCCAGCAGCTACAGACCTCCAACAGACTCCAGGTTGGTTGACTTTAACAACCACTGAACTTGAATAGAATTACCAAATGTAAGAAATAAATTTTATTATTATTTGTATAATTAATCTGAACTGTTTTTAACCTCCACAGTGGTCTGAGGTGAATCCTAGTTCTTATTTCTTTCCATTGACTACAATGACTGAGGGACTAGCTCAAAAGGAAGCATCTACAAGATGAAACACATAAAGTTAAATGAATCCCATATATTGCATCTGAGTATTTCATTTCTATTTAAACATTCATAATTTCGGAAGCTTGGGAATTTATTAATCATTCATAGTTTGTGAGGCTCAGCAAATAAAAACTCCACTTAAACTGGGTCCTCTCTGAAAGAGCATTAAAGACTGTTGTCACTGCTTTAGGTTTAGAGGAAAGCCTTTACTGCATTTGAAATAAATATGTAAATATTGCACAGGGATTATCTTGTTCTTTCTAGAGATCTGCTCCTGTAATGACAGATAAATATTTACAGTTATTTTAATGTTTTGGTCTCTAGCTAACAGAAAGAATCATTAGATTGTTCTTTAGCAATAAGGACTTCAGCAGTGCACCCTTGAGCAGTGGGAAGCACTGCAAAGCTGAGCATTTACTGAGATTCACGCTTTTTATTGAGTTCTGAAAGCATTTTATTTGGATGAATGTTGTCTAATTTTATATGGAGTCCCTTCTAAAGCTCACAAAACTCTATGGATTAAAAGAACCATAATGAACTGCATACTACTCCAAAAATGTATATTTTTCACTTGACATCTGATATGTGCAATAGTGAATGATATAGTTCTGATGATAAAATTCTATGCAATTAATATAAATAACAGGACTATTTATACATTTTCATAGTGATTTTCATAAGGATTACATTTGATCTCTACATATGCTAGTGCAAAACACTCACTTATGTTTCATGAACTCCACATAAGGAGACATTCCAATAGTGGACATATCAAACAATACTTGTGACCAGTTTAGGGTACAACAGCTTTACGACTGAAAGTTCATTCACGTATTAAGCTCAAATTATGGTTTGGAAGGTTTTATTCTTTTTCTACTCTTTTCCTACTTCATTCTATGACCTTCATAAAGTCCATTAGCTGTCTGTACTAGAACTTTGTATAGCACTGTTTTACAGTAGTATGTACCTTAGTTCTGGCAGCAGCTGCTGGATTTTCAAGAATAAACAAAGAAATTATAGAGTAAAAAGCCATATATCCATATATATATATATAGATATGCAGGTATTTATGAAATAGCTCCTCAAACAGATTTTTGCAGTGAGGAGCACTAACAAACATAAAAATAATAAATTAAAAGATATCTAGGGAGCCTTACATCTCTTCCCATGTGTGTAAGTGTTATGCTGAAGGGTAGGATACAGTCCTCCTACATCTCACTCAAACCTTTTAAATTAATTTCACCCTCAGACAGAAATTGTGTCTACCTCCTTAACTGTCTTTCTCTCTAGCTAAGTTTTTAAGTGTTCTCCTACCTAACTTCGAAGTTTTGTGGGTAAAGTTTTCAAAAATATTTAATCATGAGTTTAGGAAATTCTGTTTTGAGGAGACAATTCGGCATTTCATGCCTAAACGTCTGCTGAAGTGCAAGGCTGATAGATAGAAACCTTAATGATTCTCAGTTTCCCTGAATAAGTTTGGGAAGCTGGAGTGATTAACAACCTCCATTAGGGCCATCAATATTGTCTCTCTTTTGCATATTGTTTTAGTCATTAAAGCAATTCCCCAGAAAGAAGTGAACTTGTGAGTGGGCAAGTTTGGGAGCCAATAAAACCGATTTCTTATCAGCACTCTTCTTAATGTTATTTATTATCTTCCTGTCTAGAGAACACAGTCAACTTGCAGTGCTCCCTTGCATAAGTCTTTGTACAAACATTTTAAAAGAAAATACAGTGCTAGAAAGATTAAAATATTTGACAGTAACAACACCCAAACTGTGAGACTGAAGAAAAAGTGTGTGTAAAGTGATTCGAGAATGAAGTAATGCTAGAATGAGCAAGTTTTACAGAATAAATACTTTATAGTAGCTGGTTCTTACGTGACCTTCTGTTGAACCTCGGAAAAGACACTTCATTTCCTAACTCTCTATCTGTAAAATGGAGAGCATTCTTACCTTGCCCACAGAGGCACTGAATTCCAGTGCTATTTTGGATAATGTTGAATGAATTAATGAATGAATGCAACTGCTAGCCTGTGACTTTTCAGAGAAAATAATGGGGTTTTTTCAGAAGTTACCAAATTTACTGAGAAAAGGATTTGGTTTGTGAGAACTGTCATTGGCAGGTCTATAAGTGCTTTCTGGAGACCAGTGATTTTAGATCATGCTTTGGCTGTAGATCAGTTTTCTCACTTTTTTTGGACTCTTACCATTTTCCAGTTTATTTCTCTGTTTTCTTGGAAAATGTCGCCATTTCACAAATCTTGAAAATATTGGCGACTAAAAAAAGCAATTTTCACTGACCTTTAACTACTATAAATATGCCAGAATATTCATGTTTGTACAAATTTGGATTAATAATTGACTTGTCAAACAACGGTGACTACTGAGAAGATGGCTTTGGAGCTAGGTCTTCATATTGTCAGTGATCTCATGCTAGAATGGACAGAACTCCAGTGGTAATGAGTATTTATGAAATTGAAATTTTATTCTATAGCAAGTAAATTTCTATATATAATGCTAAATACATAAAATTATTATTTTAATAATACTGTTGTTTCATGTGCAGGTTTTGAAGTTATCTTAAGATATTTATACTTCACTTGGATGTCCTGAATTTAATATCAATTACAGCATATTTTTTTATACAAAAAGAGAGAAAAGGATGAAAATATCATGCATTTCTCCTTTTTTAAGTTATACATGTAAATATAAATTGTAAAAATTAACTTCCTAGAAATTTTGCTCTGTCACACAACCAATGGAATCTAAAGTGCCATTCAGCTTACTCAAAGCAGATGAGTTTTCACCTGTTCTCAGACACCCACACAAGGAAAGTAAAGTATAAAGTAAAGAAAGAAAATAAAATAAAGGCAAATTGAATTCATTTTAACCGTGATCTGGAAGTCCTTGGTTAAAAAGTTTGCACAACACTTCTCTACAATTATAAAGTACTCATAACCTTCTTATAAATGAAGGATTCTAATATAAGAGGTTTTTTCTCAGTGTGTGTTTGTTTTTACTCCAGGTAGTAATAGCAAAACAGTGTTTTTCAGACTGTAAGGTACATTTCATGCATAATTTTTCAGCTTCTTTATTTCTTTTTTTCAAGGGAAGTGCCACAAGCAGGTTTAGCTACCTCCAAAAGCAGCTTCCCCTGTGAGCCTTGCCAGCTAACATTAGTCATGGTCAACAGCACTCGAGTGGTTTGCAGAACACAATTACATTTGGAAGAAATAAATCTGCATTTCTAATAATTGTTTATATGGGATTGAAATAGAACATCAGAGAAAAGCGTTTGTAAATAGAACAGATTCTAGTGAAAAGAGCTACATTTCGCCTCATCCTTCTTCCCTGGAAAAGGTTGAAGATGGGATAACTTATTTCCTGCCTGTCAAACTATCTTGAGTTGAAATAGTTCACATTTTCAAGGAGTGGACCATGTCAAATGGGGACAGTGGCAGATGTCAGATGGTGTGGCTTCCCAGGGCCTGAGGTTTGCATGGTGTCAAAGCCTCACCTATAGTGGGATTTTGAAAAGTGCTGCCACTGGCATGTGACCCTGCTTTCTCTAGGTCTGCTGGTAGATACAGAAAAAGAGAGAAATACAGAAAAAAGAGAGAAAGATGGTCTGCGTTCACATCATGTTGTATTCTGGATTATCTGAGATATCACACATTCCTCCCCAGTGACTGTGCAGGGAGAAGGACGTAGCCTGTCGAGCTCCCTGGTTCACTCATTCTTGAGAGTAGATGCCATAGTCTGTCCCGGATGCCATTGAGGATAACATGGATACACTACTTATTCCATGAGTGGAAATGGATAAAATTCCTCTGGTGCAAACATTAAGGACAACAGACTACTTTTGTACACTAATACTGACTTTTTCTATGCCACAGATAATAATTGAGACAATCCAAACATTCCAAATTAATGGGCTCATTAAAATGTTGGCTTGTACACCCTGAGTGGTAAATGCAAGAAAACCCAGTAAGGCTGAAATTTTTGTTGATTTTTTTTGGTGTGTTGTTTTTTCATAAAAAGGATGCAGGAATTTTAAGTTCCTAGTCTCCATTTAAAAATACCAAATCCACTGAGATATCTGTATGTCACATATAATACCATTAAACAGAGTATATATGGCTGAAATTCTTCCTCTAATGATTTCAGATCCTTAAAGTTAACTGACTATAACTTGCACAGTGATTGCTAATAATCCACTGATCATATTTCAGTGATCATATTTCATATTTGATGAATATACTGTTCATATTTTCTCTATTTCCATGACAGAGTCAAAGGCCAGTCACCAAGCAAGGTGACTCCGCTACTTCCCTGGGCAGCCTGTTCCAATGCTTGACAACCCTTTTGGTGAAGAAGTTTTTCCTAGTATCCATCCTAAACCTCTCCTTTTCCTCTTGTCGTATCATGTGATAGTTGGGAAAAAAGATTGACCCCCACCTCTCTACAACCTCTTTTCAGGTAAGCCGTAAGGTCTCCCCTCAGCCTCCGTTTCTCCAGGCTGAACACCTCCAGTTCCCTCAGCCGCTCCTCACAGACTTGTGCTCCAGACCCTTCACCAGCTCCGCAGCCCTTCTCTGGACACGCTCCAGCACCTCAATGTCTTTGTTGTAGTGAGGGGCCCAAAACTGAACACAGCACTCGAGGGGGGGCCTCACCAGTGCCCAGTACAGGGGGATGATCCCTTCCCTAGTCCGGCTCACCACCCTGTTCCTGATCCAGGCCAGGATGCTGTTGGCCTCCTTGCCCCCCTGGGCACACTGCTGGCTCATATCCAGCCCCCTGCCCACCAACACCCCCAGGGCCCTTTCTGCCGGGCAGCTTTCCAGCCACTCCGCCCCGAGCCTGTAGCGCTGCTTGGGGTTGGTGTGACCCAAGGGCAGGACAAAGAGGTACAGAGAAAGAGGAACAGCTCAAAACATGGGTTTATTGGAATATCACCTTTATGAGTTGTCTGAAAAAGCTTTTAATTCATTTTTTTTACAATGGAAACTTTTCTTTCTGAAGGCAGTTTGCCTGGGCATTTCTTTGTTGTATGGCAAGTGAACACAAGCTCTTTACCTGCAGATGTCTCTTTGCCTCATGGAGTTGCAGACGGGATGTGTTCTCCGGCAAAGAAAAAAACAAGGGGAAAAAAAGCTGAGGGGAAAGATGCTTGTGCCTGCAGTTGCTGCTATTAATGAGTAACTCCTTTTTTAAGAATGACTGTGATTCCAACTATCCTGCCAAGTGTTGGTGGGATTTA
>VXBO01001269.1:258954-336983 GCA_013400135.1 Rhinoptilus africanus | reverse complement strand
GGAAGGGAAGGGAAGGGAAGGGAAGGGAAGGGAAGGGAAGGGAAGGGAGGAAGGAAGTTAAATATATACGTTTCTTATTTACTCTGTTTTTTCTACGTTTCTGCAACAACTTGGGGAAAAATAATTCAGTTCTTCAATTTGTAAATTTAACTGTAAATTTAGCAACTGATTGATTTTGATGTACCCATTTCAGTATGGCTTTGTTTGCCTTCTCCTCAGCCTTTAGCAACACTTGTCATTAATATTTCCCTAAAGTATTTAGAGTGTTGCCATTGCGCTGGAGATCTTCTATAAGCCGTAAACTTTTTCAGTGTCACAGCACAAAGGTTGATCTTCTTGTCTATTGAAACTTGACTTTCTGTCAACTGCAATATAAATTGCCTTCTGAAAAGAGATGTGAAACAGACAAACAATGGCTAGTCAGTTTGTACTTTTTTCAGTCCTTTTCTCACAGAAAAAATATGTCATCCATGACAATGATTTGCCTGTTTGTGATCTGAGGACTATTAAACCAAGAGCTATGTAACTGTGGACCCCTGCTTAGTAATTCAAGGCAGTGACAATCGGTTTGTCACCATTTGTGGGTTATTATTATGTAATACAGTGTGCAGCAGATGAGTTTATAGCTGCTGAGCTTGACGAGATCAGCTGTATCCATGAATACACACTTACGTGAAACTGGGATCTATGGTGCTGTGTCTTCCCTGATTTTTAAAGTGCATGTAATGCTTTCTGATCCCAGACTCATTTCACTGAAACTCTGTGCTGTTTATTTAGCTGGAGACCAGGTCCAAATTTCCTGGATGAAATCAGGAATTTAGATTTCAGTGAATTCTGCACTCAGACAATCAGCAGAAGTAATCCATCTTCTCTGCAGACATTAACCTGCCTCAAACTACAGGGCACTGTGTCATCTCAGACCTCTTTGTGTAGAGAATTTGGGGACAGAAAACCTTTTACACCTTTTTTCAGGAGCGTCTTTTAGTGGCTTCTAAGCTGTGCGCTGCAACTGCGATGCTGTTTCTCTGCAGTTTCCAGAGAAGCAAATATATCAGCATGAAAATGAGCTGGACCACTTGCTCCCCTGCGGATATGTTCTTCAGCTGAAATGAGTATCTTGTTAATGGAAGAAAGCTCTGAGTGGATTCTGGAAGGTGGAGGGCAATGCATCCAGGCTGGTATCTTTCTCATTCTGCCCAGCGGGGCAGTACTAGTTTGCCTGACAACCGGGCAGCGATCAGAAAAGGTGGAGGAAAAAGACAAGCTCTGAATAAAATGTGCTTCTGGAATGGGTTTAAATTTGTTCCACTGTTAGTAGAGAGAAATTTTAAGAAGGGCCAGATGCCAAATTGGAAGGGAGTGAAAGCTAAGAGCGAGTCCGCTACAAGCTCAGAAAGAACCTATTTAACTCGTACATTATGTTCTCTTGCGTTCAAACCTGTCCTTTGCTGTATTTCTTGAACAGCTGTACCTTAGGTTCAGTGTTCCAGCAGGCAGGTCCTCTCTTTAAATCTTCCGAGTGAGCTACTGAATTAATCCAACTATCATTTGCATTTAAAGAGCCTCCGGGCCAGATATTTAAAGGTGTTTAAGAACCTGGAAATTCAGAGAGGGGAAAAAAGTACCTTTAAAAACCTAACTCCAATGGCACTCTAAATGGCAGGTTCTTCTGCTTTCCTACTCAGGTCTTACTTTACCGTGTGACAGTAAATGGAAATTTCAAACATAACATGTTAGCTTTTCAAATTTTAATAGGCTAGAAATAGGCTAGACCAGAGGAGGAAAACACAAATGAGGCCTGGAAAGATCTGAGTTAAGGAGATTCTGAACTGGAAATTCTGGGGTTATTTGGTACTGTTATTTGCTGGAATTTTTTCATCCATTCTCAGCTTACTCCTAAGGAGTTGTGTTAGCTGTTGTAGTTAGAATTAAACCCATTCCTGCTCATTTATTTTGTTGCTACTTATCCATTTGGAAAGTCAAAATAACTCAGGGCAAAAATTAGTTTGAATATATCATAATAATCTGCATTATTTAAATAGCATATAAAGACTCCATGTTACTTCATGTGTATTCCTTTCCTTCCACATATGCTTATAACTGAAATCTAAACAAAAATGGCAGCTACCACTGGGGAAAACTATTACTATTTCCATGGAGGAAAATGGAAGTACTAGGATCCATTCCATCTCACTTGGATTCCTCACTTGCACATAAATATGAAGTGTTCAATAAAGCAACTTTCTAACGTAGGTGCCTATGATCCCTGTCGGGTCAATGGAATGAGACACATGGCTTGAAAGGCCTCTTCTTCTGAAGGTCTCCTGAGAAATGCAATGGAAGAAAAACCAAAATATATGAAAACAAATGCCTGTCAGCCAAAGCTGTATCTGGCTGTACGTTATAGCTGCTTAAGTCTGGCGCCTCAGCTATCTCTCTCTATTGACTGGGTAACAACTGCACATGGCAGTGAATCATTCATTGCTCTGTTGGTCCCGATGCCACAGTAATTGCAAAAGGACCTTTGGTGCCGAACTGGATATTTTTTTTCCATCACTGGCTCCAAGTTCTTAGCAATATTCAAGGTCAGATTCTTAATTCCTATAGATGGCAGAAATATGTATTGCTCTAGTAGTTATTGCTAATGAAAAAGGACATCGAAGAATATCTAAACACATTCTTCAGCTTACAAATTTCAGCAGAAGACCTTAACAGATGCTCATCCCTAGAATGCTGCATACTTTTTTATATTCCTCTCATTCCTTTATGTTCCAGGAAGAAGAACCTCATGCATTTTTTCTCTGTTTCTATGGAATCTGTTACTTACTCTGTTACCCTTCTCTAACCCTTCTTCTGGAGATGGGGGAATCAGGACAGCACATCATATGCAATCTATGCATGCACCATTGATTTATAGAGTTGTGTAATAATGCTTCCTATTTTCCTGTGTTCCTTTCAAGGCAGTTCCTAACTTTTTCATCCTATAAAGCACTGATCTAATATTTGCATTGAAGTGTCACTTCTGATTCCAAATCCCCTTTTCTTGGTGGGAATAGCTAGTACATTGCTCACCAGGGGTTACCTTCCTGTATGGTCGTTCTCTGGTTTGGTACCAGCCCAAGAGTTTGTATTCTGTACTTTTGTTCTATTTATGTGGACAGAGCATTTTGTTGAACAGAGCCCTGAAGAACTCCATAAATATATTATTACTTTTAGGAACACTGCACACTAAGAAGAGAAAGAGGCCAAGCAAATAGCACAGCTGCCAGTCAAGAAACAATCCCAAAGCAGACTCACACCATTTCCACATAGAGTGTTTTGAGCTAATACAGATCAATGTGTATGCATCCTTGCAAGTGTTCTCATCTGGTTTCTCAGAGAGAAGGAAAAAAAATACCCCATTTGCAATTTTAGCGTCCCAAGGATTGATTAGTGTTGGATCTGAGAAAGCAGAGTGCCAGGTGTTGCAGACCAGATTGTCCCCTGAAAGATTGTGATCATGCAATAAGAAATGGATGTGTGAAGTATGCCACTGATCAAATGGGATGTAGAAGCTCATCATGGGTAAGGCTAAGGGGTTTTATTGGGTCTTGGTGGACCTCCTCATCCCTCGGGTCTCAGTGGGTCTCCTCATCCCCCATATCCGTTATGCCATCACATCTTCCTTGCCATGCGGTTGCATGGATAACTTGCAAGCCATAGGCTTTAAGGTGAGAGCAGTAGTCATAGCAATTGCTGTGATTCTCTCATTCTGTGTTACAGCCTACTGACATTTCCCTTTTTCTTTCTTGAAAAGAAGTATCAGAAATTCCCCAGTGGGAAAATAAAAGAATGTTTGACAACAAACTTGGAAACAGCAAATCTCAGAATGCCTGAGCTGAAAATCACGCACCTGGAAAATGTGAATATGTGATAGAGGAAAAATATTCTTCTTGAAGAAAACAGGAGCATGCCAGCAACGGTCAAAGTGATGCCTCCTTAGCACTGAAAGAATGGCAGGTAACAGGGAGACCCAGAAGCCAGTTAGGAGTCAGAATGAATAAATTAAATTAATTTTTTTTTTTGCTTCCTAATCCCACTGTCTCTCATAACCCCCTTAAACTATACGAAATGTAGAGCCTTTGGAAGCCACAAGGTCAAGCTTGTAACAGAATTCATTAATAACCTGCTTCTGTTCCAGTGCAAGGGACAAACTTTGCTCTGAGCTGTAATGGTATAAATCAGGGTCATCTTTCTCTGAGTCAGTGATAAAGCAGCATTGTAACATCTGAGTGGGTAAGATCACTATCGAGACCAAGGTATTTTACCTGACAAATAGTACATTATTTAATGTGCAACTCTCCAGGGTCTCAGAAGCTGCTCCACTCATTATTACATGGATCAGTTTCCTAAGTCTTTCTCAAGCTCCTTTTTATCATTTCAAGGTATGTTCCTAAATTATCCCACCTCCCAGATCCCGAGCCCCTAACAGCTGTGCGTTGTGTGCAGAATATGAATAATTTTTTACAGTATTGGCTAACTGGAAGACAGACTTTTTCTGAACCCTGCTTCTTTTCCGTGGGATTCTCTGTTTGCACTGCTGCTTTACACCCCCAATTCCTTATCACAGGAACTTAACAATACGTAATCAGATAAAAATATATATTCTTTAAAATGGATGGAAAACCTACTTGTGTCTCAGAATGAGCTTAAACTTTTTGTATTTTCACTGCTGTAAAGCAAATACTATGTCACAAAGGAGATGACAAGAATACACAGAGGTCACAGTCTTACAGAACGAATGCACTAATACCTTATTTTACTGAGGGGACAGAATAACTCTAAGTTAACTATTTGCTTCTTGTCTCTAACCTGCTATTTTAAGCTGTACAGGTTTTACAAAACTAAATCAGGAAAGGCAGTGCAAAATGTACAGTAAAGAACAATGCAGCTATATGACAGGGAGATGGATAGATAAACCTAATATACCTCTTCAAACTGTAACATCTATGATTATACAAAATAGTGCAACTGAGCACAGTTGGGGTCTATTGATTTCTCCCTCAGGTTACTTAAAATGGTGGAGTAAATTTTCCTTCAGCCCCAAAAATTCTCTTCTGTGGAGGGCCTGAAATTTTAAAGGAATTTCTAGATCCTTTTCTTCTATACCCCCTTTTCTACTACAAAAATGTAGACATCTGCATGTGTATGTGCCAATGAAATGTGGGAGGTTTTTTTGTTTTCTTTTTTTTAAATATTTCTGTTTGATAAACAGGGCACCTGAGCTCTGCAGCACTTACATGACCAGGTTGTGAAGTGACAAGATGATAGACTGAAATAAAATAAGTATGTAGCTGGATTCATGATGGTTGGACAGAAGACAAAATCACTGGTGGGGATCCATGTTCCAAGAGATGTGGAGGAAGCTCAACATGTCTTCTGCATTGACAAGAGAGGAAATTTCACCAGAATAGACTGTGTTGACCATTATCAATCGGGCAGTAGGTTAGAACCAGAGTGTCAAGTCATGATTAAATCCATACCCTTGTGAAAGGGATTAAAAAGGACAAAGCACACAATTGTGCTCATAGAGGAGACAACAGCCTATGCAGAAGAAACCCAAGCAGCTGGATGGGGGGAAATACATAAAAAGAGGAATAGGTGAAGTCTTGAGTGGCCTGCACACAACACAGAGGGTAAAACAACTGTACTAATTGACAAATGTCTGCGGGGCCAAACAGACACTACACATAAACCCAATTCTAGCTAACCAGAAAGACAAATAAGAGACACATGGACCCAGACGCAACTAATTAAATGACTACCACTTAGATGTCTACATATTTTCAGGAAACAGACATCCTGAAGTAGATAGAATAGGTTGGAGGATTCATGCTTTAAGATTGTCTATTTGGGAAACCTTTGGAGAGATTAAAAGTCTAGAAGTAGCTGTGTATATACTTGTTGTCTAAATTTAGATTAAATGAATCACAGTGCCTGGTTTTATCTGCCCTACACTCAAGGCCTTTGGAAAAAGACTTTTGTAGCTCAAATGGGCATACAGTAATCAGCAGAGTACTGCATGCCCTCTGTCAAATGAATGGAAGGAGGAGGGAGAGGCGAAGGGAGGGAAGGCAAGGAGCTCACTCACAGTAAAATGCAAACTCCCAGTAGAAAACTCAGCAACACAGAAAAATATTTTGCATCTGGCTACATATGCAGGACAGATGCTATATATTTGTAGGGGAACACTTAAGTAATAATTAAGCTTTCTTCCTAAAGAATGTACAGTTCCTCCTGCCAAAACTGACTGAGAAGATACTAAAGGAGCTGCAGCTAATTGCACAAATACCCAGAAATGTTTCTATTTTGCCCCTGTGTTGTTTTGGAGCACTAACATCTGCGAGAATTATGCCAGTCCTAACATTGTAATTCAGCTTTAAAATAAGTGGATATTCAGAAACTCTAATATTCTGATAGGAATGATTTGCCCCACTTCAGCCAGAAACCCAAACCTTTGTACTGCAGAAGTTCACTAGCACAGGAAACAAATGGAAAACCTCGGTGAAATAGATACTTGCTCTCTGGTTAGTATATAGAATCCAAGAGCTGTGACAGTGAAAAGTATGTTGATGTGAGGACCAAGCATGTGAGGACCACCGGAGAGAAAAAAACCAAAATGAAACCAAATGAAACAGAATGAAATGAAACAAACCAAAATGAAATTAAACGAAACCAAACCCCATCCAAAACCACAAACACAAAGGTTTCCAGTGTTGATGTGAGGACCTCCCCATCCCTGGAGACATTCGAGGTCAGGTTGGATGGGGCTCTGAGGAACCTGTGCTCAGAGGTTGATGTCCCTGATCACTGCAGGGAGATTGGACTCCATGGCCTTTAAAGACCCATTCCAACCCCAGCTAGTCTATGATTCTATACCAGGACAACTGGTCTTATAGAGGGCTCCACATTCTTTAGGAAAGACACCAAGGCTATAGGGAAACTATTGGTGCTACAGCATCTTTTGTCAGCAGCTTTGCTGCCTCTTTTTAGGGTAGTTCACTCCAGAACACTACAACCAAAAATAACAGTGTTTTTTGCACAGACTGTCTGCTATTCAATGTCTTCTCATTTGCAGCTCTATAAATTCAGGCTAACTTTATAGATGTCATTCAAATCCAAACTACTCTATGATTCTATGTTTTACCTCCCAAGAGTATGTTGACGTCCTAGATCCATACAAAGAGACGCCAATCCCACATGCAACAAGGCATGGTGGGATAGGCAGGATGCTGGAGGTCAGTTTGACCTGCAGACTGTCCATGCACATCAATGGAAGTCTTCTGCAAGCACCACCAGCTCTTCGGTGTGGTGCATTTGCAATGGGAGAGAGCCAGGTGAACAGATGCAGAAATGCAACTGAGCTTACCAGGCAAGACAGCTCTGCTGATTTGTGAAAGACAAGGGCAACTGACTGCTGCTGAGCTTGTGACCAGGCTGGCAACAGGCTTTCTCCAGAGCTGGAAAAGTAGAGTGAACTTTGAAATAACTCTGCAGTCATTTTTTTTCTGCTGTCAGTGGAGACTGAATTGGGGTAAAATTCCAAGTTAATTGGGTCAGCCTAAAATCACTATAAGGGAAGTACAGTGCCCAGCCTCTTTATTGGATTATTTATTAGGCACGACTGTCATGCAGTGAGTATGTTCCCATTTTTATCGTAAAACAAGCAGTGAGGACTCTCATTTTTTTCTCTTCAGAGAACTTCAATGACAGCTTTGTAAACTTCATTCAGAGCCAAGGAGCAGTTTAAAAATCTAGTAATGGTAAAGAAAGAGTTTTCAAAGATAAATTCTCTGTAAGTACAGTGCCATTGTTGTGCTACATTTTCTTTTGAAATGCCAGTAAGAAACAATTAAGGAGCAGCACTTGTAATGTATAATTGATGGTTTGCAGGTATCTAGAATCTTAGAGCAATTAGGCCCAGGGTGCAACATTACTTATTCATCACCATCTGGAACTTATAACTTTATAAGCCCTGCTATAGTTTATGTTTGTCTGGCAGAAATGGCAAGTTTAGCGTTTAAGTGCTGCATTATGCTGCAGAAGGTAAATATTTAATAGTGTCCCGACATAATGCAGCTGAGTGGGATAAGATGAACATGTTGTGTGGTCAGAGCATAGAAGAATGTAGATATTGCAAAATACAGGGAGCAGAATGCCCTTCTGAGAGCAAGAGGATAGATAATACTTCCAAATAAATCTTCAGCATTTTTATTGCATCAATAGAAAGCTGTGGCATTGATCTTTAGGTCAAAGCGTGCATTATCTAGTAACAGCTGTGATTCAACTTTAGATATGATTCAGATGGGTGAAAGAACTGTTTCTATGAAAATCTGAGAATCTCCCACTTTTTTCTTTGATGTTAAAGTAGAGCTAGACTAAAGATGGATAAGGAATTCTGGAGAAAATATTTTCTTTTTTTAAAAAATGTCATTTCATCAAGCATGGAACCTGTTCTATTTACTGTTTTCACAAATTTCACACCCCATCCAAAACCACAAACAAAAAGAAAAACAAGATCAAGCCACAAATCCAGAAAGGTTCAAGAAGGACAGGGAACTGATGGAGAGGGTACAGCAAAGGGCTACAAAGATTATGGGAATGGAACACCTCTCTTATGAAGAAAGGCTGAAAGAGTTGGTTTTTTTCAGTCTGGAAAAAAGACAACTGAGGAGGGATCTTATCAATGCTTATCAATACTTACAGGGTGAGTATCAGGAGGATGGGTCAGGCTCTTTTCAGTGGAGCCCAGTGACAGGACAAGAGGTAACAGGCACAAACTTGAACATAGGAAGCTCCATTTCAACATGCATGAGGAGGAACTTCTTTCCTTTGAGGGTGGTAGAGCACTGGCACAGGCTGCCCAGAGAGGTGATGGGGTCATTAAACATTAACAGATCCATGTAGGTGATGTCCTACCTGGGAACGTAAAGTTCATCAGAATGCAGGTGCTTACGATAAGTTTCCTTGGCAAAAAAAGGACCTGCTGATGCAAAACTCCCTGAATCTTTATGGCTGACTGCAAGTGGATAACTAGCTATTATGGTCAACCTTTTGCAGACTCACACAGGAAGGCTGTGACACAGAAATGCCGTGCAAACCTCTTCATTGTTCTCCTAAAGACACAATTGCAAGGAATGTCACGGTGCAGTAGTTGATGCTGACTCACAGAGTGATTCAGAAAGGTGCTGTGTTGTTCTGATCCTCATAGGCCAACAAATACAGCATTGACCATGCTGGATTGGTATTTTCATATCTACATCATCAAAGTGAATGAAATGATTGTTCACTTTCCTATCTTAATTTGTTATTTCTACTTGACTTAATTACCACTTTGCATATATTCCTTCTCATCCATTTCATTGATATACTTGGCTTGTTTCAAATGTTCTCACCTAAACGTACAGTTGTGCAAACAAACTGGGCCTCCTTCTGCAACTAGGTTAATACACCACTGCTTTCATTCATTCAGATAGTTCTGACACAGGAATAGAGCATGACAATGCCAGCATGAGTTTCAAAATGCTGCCTAGTTTTATTATAGTTCCAGCTCCTGGAATCCAGTGAGGACAAAAATGTTTTAGTTTTCATGGTTACCTAGAAAACCAAAATGTCTGACCTATAAATGCGCAAAACCTAAAAGTGAATGAAACCAACATTTTACTTTGATTGTTATTCCTATAAACTCATAATTTATTGGCGAGCTCAACTCATGATGTGTAACTGTTCAAGGATAACAATAATTAGACTCGTCAGTGTTTGACATTTTATCAAACAATATTAGAAAGCTGAAGCCCTAAGCAAATGAGAAACTTGTCTTTGCTTTTTCATGTACCGTTGCAGTATTCACTATTAGTATAACAGCATGGATTGTTATTCTCTCCAAAGTGCCTTAAGCATCATTTATTAACATCACTAAAACATTTAACAGCACTTTTAAAAACAATTTGCAGGCAAGGAGAATCCATTTTATTTCAAGTGCAGTTCTCACCATGTAGATGGTCATGTTCATTGCAGGACTCATTTACATTGGTACCTTATGTTTTCAAACACTTTGTGCATGATGACTGAGCACAGAGACATACATCATGTGAAGCTTGAGAGCAGTAGCGTTTATCACAGCGGGCTCAGGGGCTGATTAAGGTCTCTCCGGCCCTGAAAGTATGTAGCAGCTGCCAAAGTCTCAATTACCCTTTATAATCCTTTTTTCTTTCTTTTTTTTTTTTTTCTTGTGGCCTTTTTTTTGTTTGTCTGTTTTGTTGTTAAAGTCTGTGGCCATAATGTTTGTGCGGGAGAGTTTGCTGTCATGAATCAGATGCAGTGCTGTAGCGATGTCCAGGCTGAGAGTCTCAAACAGCCTGATATGGACTGACATCAGCACCATCCCTGGAAAAAGCCCTTTTTGGAGCAGAAAAAGCACAACAGACCCCTTTACTGCTCAAATGCAGTGGCTCCCTCTGCATTTTAAGAGAAGCCAGAGGCATCTACTTCATAGGCAACCATTCTTCAGGAAAGAGAAAATAGGGCTTTTCCTCTATTGGTCCAGTTCGGAAGAGGCAGGATCATGTAGCACAGCAGAGTCCCACACCCCTGGGGACTAACACTACGTCACAGCCACACTGCATAGGGCACTGCAGGTGGGCTTGAATCCAATGGGATCACCGCTCTTCAGAGGAAGACCAGCAATTTCCAGGGCTACAGAAACCAAAGGATGAGCATGAACAGCTAAATTGTCATGGAGGATTCATCCTGCTCCTGCCCTCACTCAGGGTTCCTATGTGATCAGGCGCACCTGAGGGAAGATGCATATTCCTGACTACTTGCCGCCACTCTTGAAAATCTGCGGGGAAAATCTCCCTGGAAACTACATAGCACGTTGCTGACCAGTCTCAACATAGCAGAGATGAGCGAGCAGCTCTTTATTCCTGTTTTCCCATCTGGCTGCATGCCAGCTGGGACGGATCAAAGCATTTGACACTGGGAACTGCAGCATGGCAAGTTGACTGTAACATAAAGAAACAGTGAGACAATTGCAGCTGCCTAGGATGTCTGCAACAGAACTTGATTTGGACTTTGCTTCAAGAAAGGACAAGATTATGGTAACCAGCAGCTTTTAATATGGTCTTAGAGTGTGCAGGATGGACACTTTACCATCCCAGAATAGCCCTTGCCATAGACAGTGGGCAAAAAAAGGAAAAAGAAAGGAATCTGTAAAAATTTTCCAAGCTTGCATCATTTATGTAGAAGAGCTTGAATGGAAGCATTCAAATTAAAGGAGTTTTGTCCACAGTTATTATTTGCCTGTGTCACAGACAAATGTAGGAGTAATTTCAAGCCTATCCATGAACTAAACTTATACAGCAGGAATGAAAATCATGTAAAGTGTTCCCCGCTTACACCAGAGATTTGCAGTCCCCCTGAATAACGGCGACAATCTCCTACCAAAATAATGAAAAAGCTCCTCCCTTTGGAGGGGGCAGCATCCAGAGGCAGGTTTGAGATCTTTCCTGCTCACTCTTTCTCTGCTGCAGTGATTGTGCTGGCTGCCAGTTACCCCACTGTTGTACTGACTTTTCCTTTACTATGGGCCACAGTAAATGTAGGGAAAGCACGGTGCCGATTGAGAACAGGCAAGCAAAAGTACTCCAAAGAAACTTAGTTGGGACATTTAATTTTATTTTAGCAAATAATGACATTTACTGTGAAGAGCTCCTGAGGTCATCAGCTGCCCATCTCCTCCATTGGGTCTCCCCCGGCTATTTTTGATTGGATTCCCTTTCATTAGGATCTAGAGATCTATGCTGTCCTCTCAAGTTTAGCTATTGCATCACTTTTCCTTGTGCAGCATTGGTTACACAACATTATTTTTTTTTCCAGACTAGATTTATTTGTGAAGGTCACAGAGGACTAGCTGTGATAAGAGCCCATGAGCCGTCACTTTGCTTCTGAATTGTTCTTATTAATTCAGTGCTGATTGAAGATTGATAGAGCCCTGGAGATCAAAGTCTCCTATCCTCCATGACAGCTCAAGCTTCTCCTCAGGGCACTTTTGGCTTGACCTAGAGGTAGTACAGGTTCCAACTCCATTAAGTCCTTCACCCTTTTCAGATGAATCTCTTTGCTGTAAGTTTTGGTAATGGTTTTGTGCTGTGGATGTCTGTTCTCTTGAAATTAAACTGTCGTCTAACTCCTTCTGGTCACTTAGCTGAGCTCAAATCACAACTGAGAGCACTCAGAAGCCAGCTCTATTATTTTTCATAATCCTTTTGGGTCTTCAGGTACAGTCACTGCCAAATTTACCACCTACAAGAAAAGTGGTACCACCTTTCTGTTCATCTGTGTGCAAGTAATATCACTTGTTTAATGGTACTCAGGGCCTGGAATACTTCAAAATCCATATATGGGGATTTAGATTAATAATACCTTTAAAGTAGAAAGACCAGGCCTCAGATAAATTGCTTTTTCTCATGTTCAAATAAAGTAGTTTACAGTAATAGAGTAATAACAACACTGTCACAGCAACTCTTGTTGGTTTTAGTTTATTACAGAAACATCACTTCTTCTTGAATACTTCTAATTATGGAAGGGGTTTTTTTAATTAAAATGCATTTATTTTATGTATATACAGATATGCACACAAATATGCAATTTAATAAGACAATTTCACCTGTTACAGACTGTGCACACAAGGAATTCTGTTTGTGTGAATTTAAACCCCTATACATTTGCATAGGTGAGTACAAGTTATTTGTGCAACTTTCTTGTGCTTTTGTTTTGAAACAATAGTGCTGTTATGATATAGATTCAGATTTATCTGTTTGTTTATTTTTTAATATATTTAGTCATGGAAGGAGATGTCATTTCACACTATGAACTAAATCTCCTCCAGTCTTTTCTTGGTACTCCAAGGCCTGTAATGCACCTTTTGTTCATCTGGTTTCCAATAGTTTTGGGGCATTGGAAGAAATTAAGTTTTCCTTGGTTTTTCTGGAATCCGAGGACTGCAGGGCTACTTGATGCTTGTGAAAAAGATGCTAAGGAAAATAGCTCCCCACACTTTTCCACATGGGCAGGGGACCATCATCCTAATGTGGCTGAGGACAATAGGCACGATTTGTGGGGTTTGCAGCATGGATGCATTTGATGGATGTCTTCTTGGATGATACATGGACAGCACAAAATGACTACAAGATGCTGAAGGCTAAATCTGAGGGCAGGAATGGGACCTTACTACTGATAAGGTAGAGAGAAGGGACCAGATGAATGACACAAATGCTCCCTCAGGGATTTCCCTCTCTTTTTGGTCTCCAAGTAATAGTGATACGATTATCTGATAAACATCTGATGATAAAGAATTTTAAGAATTTTCTGTAACCTTTGTTGTAACACTTTTCTGCTTCAAAGAATGTTGCTGAACATCCCTATGGCCAGAACGGACCCTCTGTCCTCACATTTGTAAAAAAAAAAAGTCCCCATCAACCAGTTCTGATTCCTGAGATCTTACTTAAGGAAATGAATAACAAAGGAAAAATATGTATTTTATATTCCTACAGTCATAGCCAAAGTTCCTCTTTTTCTCATTTCATAAGTTGTCATGAGCCTGCTTACTCAGCTGAGAAAAAGGGACTTTGGTTGTCACTTTTGCTCTTAAATCTTAGAACAGAAGTAAGTAAGAAATCATTGGGCTGAGGCTGGGGCAGTGCAGGAGACACATTTCCTAATAACTCTCTGAATAGATGAACAAACCTGGGGGCAGAGCAGCCAGAAATAACACCCAGTGCACACTAATGCTTTTGTTCCCCCTTTGCCTTTGCAAACACAAAGTTTAGTTTTCTCTTAACCCTCTGTTTTTAGCTTCATCTCTGAAACACAAGCTTATAATGAAGGTCATGAGGAGGTTCCAACAGAACAAAATGCTGCAAGCACACGCTTAATTATAAAAATGTGCTTGGATCTGTCCCTGTTCAGCAGTGTTAGTTGTCTGCTCATGTTCAGCTGTCTTGAGGCCTTATTAACAAGTGTACAGATTTATATTAAGGCCGTCTTTTTTAATGAAGGTTCCTGCCCTTGGCTTTCTGCAATCCTATCCAATCTAGATTGACTGAGCTTTTTGTGTGCCGAGGAGTAAAAGGCTTTCTAGTCATTCCTTATCTGAATTAGCATTGCTCCAGGTTTTATTAGTGTATGTGGTTTCATCAGTGTTCCTTCCAAGTTTATGGATGGTTTTTCCTGACTTCGGCTTTATGGCTTCTTTTCTGGAAATGCAGGATAGTTTCCTTTTAAAAAAAAAGTAAAAAGGAAATTGGAAAGTGTCCTGGTATTTGCTTAATGATGATAGAGACATAGTTTCTGTTTAGGAGGGATATTAAGATATTTGCATTCAAAGTGGAAATACAAAAAATTGTCGGAACTGTCCAGTAACAACACTCAATTTCCTGCCCACACAGCATTTTCCTCTTTTCTCTAGATACAAGGATGTTACAGGGAAAAGTTCTGTGCAAGGTCTTGAGACTGTCATTGTGTTTTTCAGTTTATTTGCCCTGGCAGCTAAGAGTGCTGAAAGGTATATTTTATATTTTATGGATAACTGGTGCCCAAGCTGCCTGGGACAGCATAGTGGAACCTGTCTATTACAGCTGTATTTGCATTCTTGTGTACATCTAAGTATGAACATTAGCAGCCTGACACCTCCTTCGTTGCAAACCTAATGCTATTTCACACTTACTAGGATTTGAAAATTGAAATGAGAATAGCTTAAGTAAATAGTTTGCTGTTGGGCTCTGCTCAGTGCCAGGCAGACATCCAGACACTTAGTGGCAGGTAGGCATCCAGACATGCTGGTAACAGGTCTGATCCTGCCGTCAGACCTCCCTTCTTCACCTGTAAGCTTTCTCAGGCAATGGAAATTGTTCTTTCCATCTCTCAGGAAAATATATGTGGCTCCTGTATCACGAGGCCTCACCAGATGGTATGAGCCTAAGTTCTGAATTTTAACCACACCAAACATTTCTAAATAATTACAGAGACAGTAATTCCAACGACAAGCCTGGAGAAGTATGATGTTCTTTTCTAACTGCTTTTCCTAGCTACCTTTATTGTATATAGGCTGCTGTAACAGATGCGGGCATTCGGATTGACATTTAATTTATCCTCTGAATTAAAAAAGGATGATAGAGTTTAGTCCTAGTTAAGAAATGCCAGCACTATGTCACTAAGCCTTACTTCTATCAAAGCCACATTAGCATTCAGCTGTTTACAATTATCTGAGCTTCCCATGCAAGCTACCTCAGTAAACAATTTAATAGCAATGCAAAGAACATGTGGCAAGAAGGGACTACCCTTCTTGGGGAAGAACAGTTAATTAAGTTAAGAAATTAGGCTGACAACAGATTACTTGAACATTATATTTCTCTTGATTTTACGTAATGATCTGTAAAATCTAATCAGTGTGCCTCTAAGGGAGCAGTAGTCTTGAGTGAGAGCTATCACCACTTCGTCCATCTACCTGGAAGATTTCTGACTGATCTGACATTGTGCTGTTGTCTGGCTATGCTTAATTAGAGTTATTGTAGCTATACATACATAATCTACTGAGGATATATACAAAGGCCTTGTAATAAGGACATGCTGATCATATTGAACACAGCCAGGACAGAGTGGTGAGTAGACAAAGGGCAAGGAGGCTGATAGGCAATTTAATTGTTTATATTCTTATTTCACAGCCTGTTTCTGGGTTGATATTTTGTTTCATTAAAAAGAAATCCCCAAAAGGGGCAAAAATGTAGTGTTCAGTCAACTGGCAAGTGTGCTCTTGATATGTGCATCCTGTCAGATCCCACTAGTGTTCAGACTCTTTTGTTGCCCTCAGTATCTTTTATGAACTCTTATGGAAACTTCTAATTGGAAACAGTATGCTTAACTTTTTGATGAGGTCTCACAGACTGCTTAGCATGGCCTAATGGACAGCAAGGGGCAGGTTATGGGCTGTGTCTGTTAAAGGATAGCTTTTGCACAGCACTCACTCATCCTACACAGCATTCATTGTATGCAATTATCTGCCCATGTTAAATGGCTGTGGATTTTCATTAAAAGCACCACGCTTTTCATCACTGGCAGAATATTGCATGACCTAGGCTACTACAGAAGGTTGTTTGTTTCAACGGTAAAAAATATTCAGTATCTGAAGTTAAAGCTTTGAGTGTACATACTATGAGGAGGATAAATTTAATTTTAAGCTGATATTCCTAGTCAAATGACATATCAAAAAACCAGAAAATATCAGGAAGTTCATGTGAACTGTGACATAACGTAGCTTAGAAAACATGGTCTTACTGCTGTGAAATCCTGGGAATCCACAGGATGACAAGGAGGCAAGAAGGACATAAGACCTTTTCATTTTTTAATCAATAGGAAACTCTGCCTATGACAATGATGGTCATATATTCACTAAATAAACTGTCCTTTGATTTCCTAAGAGTATTTTCCCCAGACAGTGAATGGTCTGTGTTAAACTCTCAGGCAATCAGATGCCAAAAAATGGATGAGACACAGATTTATGTGTGAGTTTGGGATCAAAATTTGGCCTAGTCACTGAAATGGAGCATATCTAAATTGAAGCAGATGACATTTTCACTGCATTTCACACCTGTTTTTCAAACTGCTGTCCTCAGAAAGCTTATTTATTGGTCAGAAAATTCTGTTTGTCAGGGACAAGAAGCCCGGGGTGACTGAGAAGACAAGCAAAGAATGTGTCACATGAATAATTATTCTTTGGTGCTACAAAGAGCTGTAAAAGAGTTCATGGAGGGAAATAAAACGAGGAGCTCCAAGGAAAAAAAAATAATGGTGAAGGGAGAATTGATATTAAAGCTATTGCTCTCTCCATGCATATTAAATAGGCACAATGAAGACGGATTGCTCATAGCAGGGTTCTGGTACTAGAATATTGCCATATAATACGTCCAAATGAAAAAATGTAACTCAGAGCTGTAGTTTTGTAATAAAGTTTCTCTTGGCCTACTTTTCCTCCTCCCTCAAGAACACTTTATTTTTCATACCACCAATCTGGAAGGCATAGAAGAGATCATCAGGTTTCCAGAAAAACTCTCCTCTCTTTGCAAGTATCCTCAATAAACTGAAAATAATGACATTTGTGGCAGTACAAATGCACCAAGAGTAGAGCACATATTAATTAAGGCAAGTTCACAGAGCAGCATTTTTTGCTGAAGCTGGCTATTTTTGTATGCTTTTATCCCTTATAAAACTGCCTCTTTTCCCAGGAGATAACTTATCAGGCAAACATTGTTCTGGCATCCCAGAACATGACAGACTGTCATTAGACAAAGGAGAAGGTTAATAAAATAGAAATCCAGGTTACAAGCAATGTTTTAGCCAGTGGCATCCCATGGGTTGTGGTGAAGCAAACAGCAGACTAGTCAAATGCAGCAAATTACAGTCAGCAGAAGAGTGCCAAATATCCAGCTCTTATTCTATAATTTGCTCATGCCAGCAGAATCTCAAATGATTCTTTTCATTGAGATATTTGGACTGAGTTTCCTTTGGTCTGCAGATTCCCATTTCAATATCCGGATAGTCTGGGGAGCAGAGTGCATTAGGAAAGGCTCCCTCAAAAGTTATGTGAGGATAACATAAGCAGGGTGAGATTTTCCCCCCTTTCTTTTGCTTCTTAAAGCGTTTCTGGAAGTGCCTGGCAGAGCTTGTGGACATCAAGTGGAATCGGAGTGCATGGGCCTAGGGCAGAGCAAGATTACTTCTCTGGCTCATCTCTGATTGAACAATTTTCTATTTTATTTGGTTGCAGGGTGATGCCGGCAACTGCAAATATTTCTGCAAAGGAAGTACCTTTTTTCTGCTAGATGCTGTTGAGAAATACAGAAATGACCATTGTCCCCAGGCGTTTGGGTATGGAAATCAACCATTTAAATGAATCAACATGATGAGGAAAGGACAAAGTTTAGTCGGTGGTTTGGAAGTTAAGTTTTGCTTTTTCTATCTTCTTCAGAGATGTCAGAGGAAGACTGGGACAGAAGAGAAATAATTCCAGCTGTCATCCATATAACCTGAGCAATGCACTATGTTTTCTAGTCTTTATGGCAATATCAAGCCTTCAAAATATATTAGAAGAAAGTAGTGATTGCTTAAATGTTATAAGACAATTTGCTCCTGTTTTAAGAAAGGAAGAGAGGAATTATTGTCATGAGCATCTACAGTGAATTAGGTCCAAGTTGAAGAATACTAAAGAGGAAACATGGAAAATTTATTACAGTGGTGGAGAAAGATTTTTGAGTGGATCACAAATGTGTTTAGTGCCAGTGCTGATTTACACTAACTGAAGATTTGGCCTTACATCTCCATCCTGGCAGATTTGTCTTAACTCTTTTGAAGGAGAGTTCCTGTGACTCCACTTGGTTTGCTTGTGTGACTTTAATTTGCAGCCCTTATTGTACATTAACTGTGACAGCTGCCATGTGCTGCTTTTAACAAACCCCTTTAGTGCTATTCAGAAAACGCTTCACAGAATCACAGAGTCACAGAATGGTTCGGGTTGGAGGGGACCTTAAATATCATCCAGTTCCAACCCCCTGCCCTGGGCAGGGACACCTCCCACCAGACCAGGCTGCTCAAAGCCTCATCCAGCCTGGCCCTGAACCCCTCCAGGGATGGGGCATCCACAGCTTCCTTGGGCAACCTGTTCCAGTGCCTCACCGCCCTCACAGTAAAGAATTTCTTCCTAATATCTAATCTAAATCTATCCTCTTTCATTTTGAAGCCGTTATCCCATGTCCTGTCATTACAGTCGTTGATAAAGGAGTTTTGTCTGTTTTAATGTATGAGGAATCATCCTCTACCCCATCTGGCTGGAAGGTTAGCTTCATCATCATAAGAGACTGCTGCATCTATGGATGGGATTTCAAAAAAGCTAATATAACTTTGTTCCCTTCAAACTCCCTGGCAATACTTTCACTGAGTCTTTTAAAAGTAGAGTTAGGTTCATGTGGGGCTTTCCTGAAATATCTGTTTTACTTCTGAAGTGCACAGGGCAGAAGAAAAGAGTGAAAAGCAGCCAAAGGAGGTGCTGGAGAGAACTACTCAACATACAAGACATGTCTTTATTTCTTAAGATACAGAGGATAGGTGCAATTCTAGTGTATGACTAGTAATAGAAGACACGAGGTGAATGGCTACAAGGAGGGGAGAAACTGAAATGACCAGGAGGCAAAAAGGTTTTCAAAAATTGCAGTGTATCTGTCAGGTCATTTTCCAGTCTCCCCAAGATGGCACAGCAAAAAAAAAAACAAAAACAAATCATTCTGCTGTCACTGTCATTTAGGTTTGGTATAAATTTCCCATACAGAAAAACACGCAACACTTCTCTCCCAGGAGACTGATCCTGAAGACTTGTAGCCGAAATTAACAGTCTGCATGCATGCTTTAAGCCATGCTTTCTCAAATTTACACTTGCATTCATAGTCGCAACTTGGTTAAACCTGGAGCACTTGGTGTCCACACTTTTCAAATCTATGGACTTTCCTCTCTTACTTTGTACTTTAGCTAATGAACTATTTTAACGCTTGCCTTGCCATTTTTTTTTCTGTATTTCTTGCAACTTGACACATCCTCGAGGCTGCTCTGCACCTCACTTCTAAACTGATGACAATCTCTAGAAATTTCTTAGCCCATGTCATCCCCTGGTACCACCTTGGTATTGCCTAGCTGCTTGAATGAATCGGAAGGCGGGTGTGAAAGGTCTCCAGGAAGGTAGCTGGGATGCTTGTATCAGTATCTTATCTAAACATGGGGCAGTAGTGTGTGCTACAGCACAGAGAAGAGTTTACATTACTCTTTTGCTGACTGCACACCAAAGCAACAGGAATTCAAACAGAAGAAATACCTGAAAGGCAGTAGACCAAACACTCCCTCCAAGTCTACTTTTTCTAAAACTATCAACTTTCTCTGCAAGACGAAGTTTTAATGGCAACATATTCGTCAGAGTGTTTAGGAATATACTAGCCTTCTGGGTATGCTTAAAGGCTCTTGATAAGGCCCCTTTATCTCTAAGCAGGAATTAAGTAAAGATTAAAGTGTTTCTCTTAATCAGAACTTCAGCATATTCTGAAAGGTCGGTGTAAAGACTTTGTTGTCTTGTCATAGCTTACCTTATTCCCCCTATCATTTCCTAGCATTGCTTATTTTCTGAAGACAGAAAAAAAATCCTCTGTATTTTGTTACTGCAAAATAATTTTGGTCAGGTGTGCTGTTAGAAACCGGATATAAACAGTGCTACGTATATATAATCTTTCACAAAGGCAGTGAGGATCCATCTATATGGAATTTTCTGCTCTCAGTGGAAGTGCTAATTGACATTTCCTTGTTGCTGCTGCATTATCAGCAGTCTGCAAGAAGAGAAAAAGTACCATCACGCAGGTTTGCTGCAGAGAGCAGCATGCTGCAGGATGAGGATGCTGCCCAGTAATTTTTGCTTTATTTTCCTTTTATCACCATTTGTGTATTAGACAGGGAATAGCTCCTGGACGAGGTAAGCACTTCCACTGTGAAGGGTTCAGTTAAAGCCCAGTGCTTTTATTAGAGACTTACAGAACTGGCCTGTGACGTATAGGCAGGTGAACAGGTTACTCAGAGGGGAGCGTGTAGTTCAGCAACTGCTCCACAGTCACTGGCCAGACAGAAACCCTTACTCTACAGCAACCCAGAATATAGGTGAGAGAGCTTAGTATGCATCCATACTCCTATTTTGAAGTAAAAGAAGGCATATAGACAGCTACAGTAGCTATGACAATGGAAAACTGTACCATAGCTTACATTTTCATTTGCCAGCATCTCAGGTTTAATGCTTAAATTGAAGCAGCTCTTTCTTAAGCAAAAACATTAAATAAACTTTGAATCTTGTACACCATAGAAGAAAAAACCCATCCATATAAATAATACTACAGATATGGGATCACGGTCTCTCTGGGAGAAACATAGGCTTTTGTGTTAGCTAATCTCAAAGAATTTAAGCAGTGATTTGATCACAGTCTCTAATACCTACAAACAGGGAATATATCTTATAGTTCTAGGTGCTTTGTTACAATGGAAGAATGTTTAAGAAGATGCAACACAGAATTGAAGCTAGGCAAAGAACTAGAATAACTGAACTTAGATGAGGAGGAATGATCACTGTAACAACTTCAAAAGCACGGTGCACTCTTTATGACTGAAAATCTTTCACAAACCAAAAGCTTTGCAAGACTTAAATACAGGCATTAACCTCAAATAAATAAATTACTTCATGCAGAAATGATAGTAAGATCCAGGCGTCTTGTATCCTGTGATATATGGGAAGTCAGATGGGTGTGATCATGATGAATATTCTTGTCTTTCCCTCTCTTTGAGGTATGTTTCAGTGAAATAATTTAGTCCACAAGGTTCAGAAATATTTTACATTCACAATAACCATTTCTGCGTGATTCCTCAAATATTGAATGACTTTTGCATAGATTTCAAGCCCCTTGATTTAAGGACATGATTTGCTGAGCAGGTGTATTTACCCAGTATGAAACAAATGCCTTGTCCTTTGAAGACACTTTATTTTAGTACAAATGCATTAATTTAAAACCATGAGGCTTGCTTTACGATTTTGAGTGTTTTCTATCTCTCTCTTGCACCAGTAACCTCCCCTTAATTGCCTACAAATCTTTTTCAACTCCAGTTTACTGAAATACTTCTTATCTTTTGAGAGTAATAGGACACAGTTACTGGCATACAACATGATATTTCAATAGATGAAAAACTTTTCAAGTTCTGAAACGTCTTCTAACATTATTTCGGAAAATCAGATCTTAACAATTTTCTGCGACCTAGAAGGACGCAGAAAAGCAAAATGTCCAGCTTGCATTGCTTGCTGAATTATTTTGTGTATGATCTGGAAGGCTGGAGATTAAGATGTATCTACTTGAAATTCAGTGTTGCCACAAAATGCAGTGCTATGTACATATATTCAAACTAGCTCTAAGCAAATTCACTTGCCATCAGTAAGGCCACATCAGCTAAGCAGGATGCTTTAGCGAAGCAGAGAACTGAGCAAAACATGTGTTGCTTAATTCCTCTGATACCTAGTCTAGTCCACTGACAGTTTTTAAGACTGTTCAGAAAGCACATCATTTAAATAATATATTATCTAGCAAGTGCTGCACAACCTGTTCAGACTTAGACCATCCAGTTGTATTCCACAATTATAGCTGTCAGAAGTTCAATAACCAGCTCATTATGAAATCTGGGCTTTGTACAGATTGCCAGCAAACCTTGACTGAGACCACCTGTCCTTGCTTCCCCTTCTGGGGCAAAATGTACTATACTTTGTGTTTCTAAAAAGAAAATACGGCAATGCAAATTGGGAAAAAGTTGGATGGATGAGAACTTTATCAAATCTGTTCTGCTGTTCAAACTGTTGCTCAGATCAACACAATTTTGCAGACAGTTTTCCATCAGGAAATGTCAATTTAATTAAAGTGTTTTATTTGTTCACAAAGATCCCATAAAAATGAGAAATCTTTTGAAACAACACTATTAGGACAGAATAAAAGGATAATTCAGATTAGATGTTACTCAATTCTAAGATTCTGTTTTATCTGTAAGTGCAGAGTGCAGGCTTAAAATCCTTGCAGAAAATAGTTCATAATGGAATAGCTTTCTATGTGAATCTTATCACGGGGTACACTACTCCATATGCCTAAATTGTTTTGGCAAGAAGCCTTTTTAAATACCTCGGCATTGGCATGACACTGATAAAAATGAATGATTTACAAAATCATATTAACATCCATAAAGAGGAAATGAGGAAAGTTCTTGATTAAAAAGCTGGTTTTAATTAACTAGGATCTAAATATTAGCTTAAAGCATGCTGATATATTCGTGAACATTATCAGAGTACTAATGTAGATAAAACTGACATTTAGGGTGGCAATCAACTTTAGAGACATAGGGCTTGACTCAGTTCCCTAAACAGAAGCATCTCAAGTCAGTTGAGATTTCCTGGAATTTCCTACCTGGCATTGTGTCCCAAGATGAATGTCCTGAATACCCTAGGACATCTCAGGTGGCTCTGTGTTAAGACAAATGAATCACTCTATATGCAGTGCCTTGTTTCGGCTGTCAATGTACAGGCGTGTAGTATTATTGCCTGACATTCCACAAGGTGTTGCTTCCACTTCTAGCTGATGCTCCAAAAGGATATGATTTTCCTATAAACACCATGGGGTACCATACACCCCTGTGCAGATGCCTCATGTATCCTGGGATGGCCCCAATGGTGACAGATGACTACATGTGGGCATCTAAGTGTCTTCAGTGTAGATGCACACCTACAAGCCAGATGTTTCTGTTGCCTGAGGAGCCACTTTACCCTGTTGCTCTTCTTTGTTTTAAACACCAGGATACTGGGGCTGTGACCTAATTAAAATTCCTACACCAGGATATATGGCCGGAGAAGATAATATCAACCTTTGTCCAACATTTGTTGGACACAATCACAACAATTGTGTGATCTAACATTTATGTTTAATTAACAGGTAATATAAAACATATTACAGTCTTTTGGTAGAATCCTCTGTACAGCAACACTCAGGTATAACATAAAACTGCAGAATGGTTTAGAAGGAATAAGTATGCAGACTGTTCTAGCAAATGGATAAAACTGGACCCAGGCGAATGTAAAGGTGAGGAAATCAGCATCGTCAAGATCTGCAGCTCCTCAGGAGGATCCAGGATGCTGACATCATGCTGCAACAGCCCCCCTAAGGAGCAATGACCTTAGAATTATTTGTGCAATCAAAGACTGAGGAGGACACAGAGAGGGTGAAATACCCTCTTTACTTTCTTTAAAGTACCAGCTACGCTAAATACAGTTCATTATTTATTTTTATCGCCATTAGCTAAGCTCTTGGATCTGTACAGTGTGTTTGGTTTGGGTACAATCAAGTGTTTTGCTTAAAATACAGTTAGTGCAACACACTGTTCTGAGGCCACGTAGCCCTGTAAACACTTTTTTGCCATTACTACCATAAGCCATGGGCTTTGTATTGTCCTGGGAGTGCAAGTCTCAAATTTTTTTCAAATTTTTATTTCCCTGAGCTGATTTTAGGTTGTTTTAGTAGTAACAGGGATTGTCCAATGCTCAGGAAACTATTGACTAACTTGGTGGAACTGATCTGTGTACACCATATGTGGTAAAGGTCTAAAAAAAGGGGAAGGAGTGTGGGACCACTGTATAACTTTTATTAACAGCTAATGGCTGAAGACAGAAAAACTTTGACTGGGAGCCAGTGAGGAAAGACTGAATATACATACTGCATTAAGAAAAAGTGGATGCAAAACAGAAGATAAAGAAATCCTCAGGTTTAATATCATAATACACTTAGCAAGAAATGTGGGACACTGGCAACCAGTTGTGATCCCCTCCTTGCCACCCTTGAGACAGACTGGCATTGTCAGCTTCAGGACCTGAGGGCATTGGAAGGATGAGCACTGCTTCAGAAAAAAAGGATGGATGTTCAGATATTAGGAATTTTATATATAACAATTTTTGCTGTTAATGATTTTTTGCTGTAATAATTAGATCATTTGGACTATAAATGTTAATATCATTGTAACTGGACTAACGATGTCTTTTACTAGAATGTTAAGGGTTTAAATTAGCCTAACAATAAATTCTAGACTTCACAAAAAAGATCTTCTCCCTTTTACCATAACAAGATCTGAAATGAAACAAAAAAACACAGGTTTTGTCTTGCATGAGAACGTTTTCTCATTCCAGAAGGGATGAGAGGCAGAGTTACTGGGTACTGAATGAAGACAAAACGAACAAACCCATTTCTAGACCATATGTTTTCCTTTGTATGGGGGTGACTTTCCAATTAACTGGACTGCATCTGGTAAAACAGTGTGGGGTCTACAGTGTGACAAGAAATCAGTGATTTTCAACATTCTTGGAGTATGTTAAGGAGAAGGACTTTAATAAGGAGAATAGCTCTTTTAGATTTGATTATGACTAACAAAGAGGAAAGATCGAAGATAGTTGGAGTGAGTATAGCCATGAAATGATAGAACCATTATTCTAAAAAACTTAGAGAGAGCAGCAACACAAGTTTAGCGAACTTTGGAAAGAAGCCTTTCATACATATATTGAGCTGGAAATGTGCACTCGCAGCCCAGAAAGCCAACTGCATCCTGGGCTGCATCAAAAGCAGCGTGGCCAACAGGGTGAGGGAGGGGATTCTGCCCCTCTGCTCCGCTCTGGTGAGATCTCTCCCGAAGTACTACATCCAGCTCTGCAGCCTTCACCACGGGAAAGACATGGACCTGTTGGAGCATGTCCAGAGGAGGGCCACAAAAATTATCAGAGGGATAGAATTGCCCAGAGAGGTGGTGGAGGCCCCATCCCTGGAGACATTCAAGGCCAGGCTTGATGAGGCTCTGAGCAATGTGATCTAGTTAAAGATGTCCCTGCTGACCGCAGGAGGCTTGGACTAGATGGCCTTTAGAGGTCTCTTCCAACCCAAGACATTCTATGATTCTATGACAGAGAATCTCTCCTGTGAGGACAGGCTGAGAGAGTTGGGCTTGTTCAGCTTGCAGAAGAGAAGGTTCCTGGGAGACCTTGTAGCGGCCTCCCAGTACTTAAAGGAGGCCTACAGGAAAGATGGGGAAAAACTACTTTGCAGGGCCTATTGCGATAGGACAAGTGGTAATAGCTTTACACTAAAAGAGGGAAGACTTAGACTAGATAGAAGGCAGAATTTTTTTACAATGAGGGTGGTGAAACACTGGCCCAGGTTTCCCAGAGAGGTGATAGATGCCCCATCCCTGGAAAAATTCAAGATCAAGTTGGACGGGGCTTTTAGCATCCATATTTAGTTGAAGATGTCCCTGCTCATTGCAGGGCAGTTGGACTAGATTGCCTTTAGAGATCTTTTCCAACCCAAACTATTCTATAATTCTGATTCTATGGCCAGAGACGAGGAAGGCAAGACATCTTAAAAGGATCAACAGAAGCATTAAAATCTTGCATGCAAGCTATCAGTCAAAAGACCATCAAAAGAACAATAGCAAGCTATCTTAATGAGAGTACGATAGGAAGCAAACAAAGAGACCAGTGTGGAATTCAGTGGAAAATTAAAAATGAGATTCAACTGAAATGGAAATCCATGTCCACTTGAGAACCTCAGTTTATCTGAGATGTCCTGAAGGGCTGGCAAACAGGATTTAGTGACAGTGTGAGCTGCATCAGCTGCAGGCCAAGAAAAATATCCCAGGTGTCTCAGTGACACTAGATGTATGTGTTCAGGCAACCAAGGTATGCCACAAAACACCCAAATGTAGATGCTTATGTGTAGCTGTCAATACCTGAGTCAGGCTATAAACTTCTGTTGTAGTCAGTGGAACTTTCAGGTTCAGTTCAGTTGCTCACATGAAGGCATTTAGTTGTATTCAAGAGCACCAAGGGTTAGCAGTGGTTGACAGGGGACCTACGGAAGACCTTTTTCCTTCTGAAGATGCAGCTGGGGAAACAACACAGTAACAATAATTCCTAAAGTAGCACTACAGCTGTAGTAAATGTAGTCTGTGGAGCCCAGATGATCATTCAGCTTTCCTTGAAGAAAATGTCTTGGGCAAAATTCACCTACATAGACATAGACATCTCATGCCCTCTGCGGTGACTTGGAGAATCCTACTTACCTTGTCAGGCTGCTTCATTAGTGCATGAGTTTTCCAGAAGTCCTGTTCACATCTGCTTTTGAAAATGATTTTTGTATTTTAGGGTGGCCGGGCACCTATTACTAATTAACTGATGAAGCTCATGCAGACATCTATATTTTGGGTTTGCTAATTTCAAACTGACACTACCCTAAGGGATCAGTGCAGGTATCTAAATATTTTATTGTCTGAGTTACCCTATGGCATCCTTTTAACCTCCAAGTGTCAGTAATGAGAGTTGAGGTCCTGTGTTGTATCTGCTCACTCTCTGAATGTGTCCAAACAGTACCAAGCACCTCTGCTCTTATAACCGACGTGAAGTATATCAGATTTTATAAGGACATTCAGAAGGACCTGAAAACCAGGCATAAAGCACGTGAAAAGCGAAAGCAAGGAAAATTCACAGCAAGAACCTGCATCTCCTGAGGCTTCTCCAGTCCTGGACATTTTTATGCCCCTATGATAATTAGCAAGTTACTGCAGCTGAATCAGAAATCTAACTTTCATTGCTTGTGGTGGAAGCCATTTCCTTACTTTCCCCAAAGTCTCATGGCAAAATGCCAACTCACACTGGACAAGAAAGGTGCTCCCACTGGCAAGGATGCAACTTTAAGAATTGGCAGGTTTGTTCCCTGGTAAGATTAGTGCCACATTAGGTCTCATTGCAGAGCAAGTTAATGAGCCAGGAGCTCCCAGGGGATATTGTTAGATGATATATATCCTTAGCGTATCTTTAAAGATGCATGTCTTTAGTCCAACAGGACTGAGATTTTGTAATATAGGCTGAACACGGATATGACTTGGACTATATAGACATATGTTATTACTTACAGCTGGTGTTACTAAAACAATTTGATCCCATTTAAATATTGTCCTTCTTTATTCTGTCACATGAAGGCTGTAATTTAGCATCCTCAACATATGCAATTCCTTGCACTTGAGATGTACTTTCTCAATGCAGGCCCTTTCAGTACAGAGGTCTGTAGTTTGCTGTGTTGTATAAACACAGATTCTATTTCCTTAGCCGAGTTAAACAGATAGTTGTTTCCTTTCCTATTCCACAAAGCAGTTAAGCATAAATAGAAGGTTCAGTGAAATCAAACTAAGCATGCATTTAAGTGCTCTGTTGAACTGCATCACATTTTAATTTTTCGGGCTCTGTTGATGATGTCTCATGATGCACTAAAGTTTTGATCCATAACAAGGGCTCATTTACATAGGACATTATATAAGAGAATGCACACACAAAAATGCTCAGGAAACATTATAGGAACAGACTGAGCATGAATAGTGTGCTTCCTGAATATATTCCCACGCTCCAACATTTCCTGAGAACTTTGCAGTCTCTGCATAATTAGTAACTTCAGTATAATATTGTCCTGCTCAGTTTTCATTTGAGCCTCTGAAAAACTTGTATTCACAACATCCATTAGCCAAACTATCCATAGCTAATTGTTTTTGCTTTTAGTTTTGATTTGAACACGCCACCCAATAGTTTTAGCAGGTGACCCCTAGTTCTTCTTGTACTGGAGGAGGTATTAAGCAATAATCTTTTACTCACTCTATCCTTAAAACATTAATTTTTATGTCCTTCAGGAGTAGCCTTTTCCAGACTGAAAAGTCAAAGCCAACTTTATCCTACATAACTTAGTTGCTCTATCAGGGAAGTCAGGCCACATTAGGAATCATCCATTTCAGCGTTCCCTGTATTTTCCTGGCTTTATTATATCTTTTCTGAGGTACTATGCACAAAATGTCTCTCTCTGTTGCTATCAATGGTTGGCGTATAATCCTACTGAATGACTGGTTTAGGATTGCCTTTTAAAAATCTGTTAGCAGAAAAAGATTGCTATAGCTTTTAAATTGCACATAGTCAACAGCCTATCAAGTGGTTGCCCATCCTAATGTCTGAGGTGTGTGAAGTTCACCCACTGCTAGTAAACTGTAGCCTTCACATTATGTGCATAACAATATCTGCGTTTCAGCTGTTGATTTGAAAGACCTGACTATGCACATCCATTACTAGAGCCAGTCATTCAGGTGTTGACTCTGTTCCCAAGCATAATGCTGTCCGATTTGCCCTGGTTTATCAGAGATATTGCTGTCCATCTCACAGATATTACAGGTATTACAAATACAACAGGTATTACAGAATGCAATGCGCACTGGGGCAGCTCAAAAGCACTGGATATTTATGATCAGGGAACTGAGCCTTCAGTATTTGTCTTCTGAAAATGTAGCCAGGAAAGGGAATGACTATGTTATCCAGTCTGCTCTGTTTGTCTTTTGGGGAGGATAATTCAGTCCTCATGATCATTTAGTTACTGCTGAGATTTGTCAGAGAAATTAAAATTGGCTAAAAGCGTGATGCAGTTTTGTTCTGTGTAAAAGTATTTCTTTCCCTTCTCTGCCTGTTTATTTTTCAGCACTATACCAAAATAAAGACCAAAAAAAAAATACCCAAATTCCTCCTGGAAACACATTTCAAGGTCATGAAAAAGCTAAATGTTATGGTTATTTTTCCATGCTAGGTTTCCTCAGGACCACAATATTAACTAGAAGAGAAGGAATTGCATCCTATAGGAAAAAAAAAAATGACTGAAAAGGATGTAGATAAGAGATAATTGATTGAATCTGGCTTCCCATTGTAGCTACGGGGAAAACCAATAGGAGTATCCTTTCAATGTGCCAATAAAATAAGAGCAGGATGGTGATTTTCACCAGGGTCATGGCATTGGTGAAACGGTACTGGAATATAATATAAATACTAATATAAAATGAGTTTTAAAGGAACACTGAAATTCTGGACAACATGCAGCAGAGCCATAATTTCTTTCCAGGCTGAAAAATAATAATTTATGGTAAAAGTTGTTTTTCTGTTGAATAAAAGGGACTATGATTGCACCTAATTTACTCTCTGGGAGAAGAAGAAGCCATGGAGTTCAGACTTTCTGGTAGTCTAGACACAGAGACTCATGGCTTCCATGCAGTTTGGAAGCCAGGATTTTGTTTACACAGAAGTCAGAGTGTGGGTGATGGGAGTGGAATGACATATGCCTTAGTCTCACTCTGATAAGGAGCTGGGATGGTGCCAGAGTGCCATATAGAGAGAGCTTAAACATTGGCTTCATTGTAGAATACATAAACCTCCGCTGGGAGGAAATACCAGATATAAAATTCCTGTTTAATCTCCCAGACATATTCAAATTAGAAATGCACTACACACTTTTTACACTAGGCATGATTAGTCACTGGAACAAACTACCAGTTGAATTGATAAATTTACCATTTCTGGATGCCTTCAAGTCAAGCCTGGATGCCCTCCTAGAATTTATGTGATAGACGAATATACAATAGTCAAGTACAATACTTGTTATTGGGTTTAATATTGTGGGTAATAGAGTAAATGTCAATATTTTTTTTCAGATAGTGGAGGTCAAACGTGGTCTTCTCTGTCTAAGAACTAAAGCTGATAAAGACTCTTATTATGGACAACACTGCTCTGGTCTACACGTGATCATTCTCCCCATATTCTTATCTTGCCCTTTCCCTGTATTGTCTGTGACATTGTTCCCATCTGAAATTCAAGCTCCTGAAAACTTTTTAGATTCCTTCATTTCCAAATTAATGAATTATTGAATCTAATTGCAAGTTAGTAGAGTAATAAGATAAGAGATCCTAAACGTTTAATTGGATTTGGGTCCAAACATCTTCCAACAAGCATTAAACAAGCAGAAGTGAGATAAAATACCTAATATTCATCAGTAAGACCCATTTTAAATAGCCTTTGTTTTGTAGCCACTAGTTCCTCAGGAGAGCAGAGACTGGAAAGAAGTTCCCGGGTCACCAAATCCAATTTCTTGATATCTTCAAGAGGCAGTCAAATAGCTCCTTTCATGAACTAATCAAACTCCATTCTTAGAAGGCAAATTCCTTTGTCCTACCTCTAATTTCTCTTATTCCAAAATCTGATGACTGTATGCTCACCTTTTAATTTTCAGCCCTCAAAGTCTTTAAGTAACTGTTTGTTCTTTACCTGTCTTCAGCCATATCTTTCTGGCCAATATATATAGGCCAAGTAACTATTACATCTAGGCTTTATTTTCCTAAGCCTAACTCTTTTACCTGCTTCCTTTAAAGGCAGGTTCTCCATTCATAACATCGCTGTATTTGTCTTCTTTATTCTTTAAATTAGAATTGGTCTTAATTGTGGATGACAATCATGCTCCATCTGAGGTCTCAGGAGGGCTGGAGACAATAGCAATATCTCTCTATATCTCCTGAAAACAGACAAGCTTTGCATTAGCCTTTTTCACAGTTGTATCACATTAGTGGCTTGCAGTTACCCAGTGACCGTATAAGACACCTAGATCCTTTTAGTTTTCATTATTTGTGACTGATAAATTTCTGCTTAAATGTAGAAATTCTTGTTATGCCCTTGTTATGCCCTCTTGTTTGTGCCCTTAGTCCCTAAGGGCACAAGTCTGTACTTTGTGCTATTAAATTTTATTGCTTTTTGATACTCCAGTTCTCACAATCATACTGTTCTCCCCATAGTGTATCTGGTTTCCCCTTGGTATGGGCAATGCTATATATCTTGTTGGTATTGACACATTTAAATTGCGGACTTTTTTGTTCTAAACTCATTAATGTTCTGTGCTCTGTATTATTGGTTCTGAATCCTCATTCAAGGGAATGAATGATGATCAGCGTTGATAAAAGCATTACCTGAAAGAATCCACATGGAACATTCTCTACTCTAATAGGAACTATTACAGTGTTTGAACAATACATATACAAGGATTTCTGTAAGGTCCCTAAAAGAGACAAGAAATTAGAAGAACTGGTTTCCATTCCTATTCTGGTACTGCCAGTAAATGTGCCCCTAAACAGTAGCGGACAGACAGTACGTTTTCTGTATGGTTACAACAGTGTGCAGAGGCAGGCCAGGCACGGGCACAACTTTTGGGACAGTATGATAGCACTCTTATCTCAACAAGAAAAACTGAGCCTTCTGCAAAGAAATTGTCATCTCCCTGAGATGTATTGTCTGGAAAAGGATGTAAAAGGGTCTACAAAAGGATGTAATTTAGTCACAAACATACACAGAGATTTGCAGATTATCGTCAAGTTCCACCTGTACGTAGCTCACCATGCTACTTGCATGTCTTCCTGGCTGGTTTAGAGGAGCCAAAAATACAGGCAACAGAAACAATACTATTTTCAGATTACATTTAGTCTTTATAATCTGGTAATGTATGTTGATTTTATGTATAATTTCATAATTTATTTGCATAATTATTAAAATATTGGGTAAATATTGTAAACATGGGACAGTCCATATGAAAGAAGAGAATATTGAGCATATAGAACTTAAATATCAAGACACGTTACTGGTTTCGTTAAAAGCACTGAAATACTTGATTTCAATGTCTCGATCTTTGACACAGGTAAATTATTAATGATTATTTGGCATCTAATTATTTCCAAATGTTTTCATTACTATATATTAAATTAGGGGAGGATAAAGTACAATTCAAAATTGACTGCCAAATTTTAAATGAGATTGTTTCTCCTGAGACTATGATGATTGGAACTGGCATTACTAACTCATTGACGCACATACGTTTCTTCTGACATATGTCATAGTTAGATCTTTTTATTGATGCCAAAATGCTTTTCCATTTTAAAGTATCTACATGGAAGAATCCTGTCTAGAATTTGTTCATATTGTAATTATGCATTTTGTATCTCTCTAAATACATATACTGTTGCATTTAATGGGGGTAATGCCAGCTGATAATATTCTGCAGGTTTTGTTCCATTGTTATTTGTTTTGGAAAAAAATAGAACTGTATTATATGTGGTTATTAGGTGTTTCATTATTTATCAGAATAATGAATAATAATCCCTTTCAATATTTCTGTTGCTGTACCAAACCATACTGTTATGGTAATGGTTGCTTATTGTGCTCCATAGAATAAAGCTGCAAATATTTGACCTTGCTTACACATTTGGTGGAATAAATACAAACTACTGCTTGATGAAGAAAATCTGCATTGTATCTACAAACGCTGAGGTCCAATTCTTCAAAGGCTTTAAAATGCCTCATTAACATTTTGATTTCTGTTTTTATGAAAAAATAAAACACATAGCTCTCTATGTTGTAACACTCTTATTTTTGATGATATTACACCTAAAGAATTAGAAGTCAGAAAGATCAAGAGAGGACCTTAGGTTTTAAGAATATAACCTTGAAAAGAACTTCACCCAGTGTTTTTTGCATCACACCTAAGATTGACACTTGAACATAAACATTTTTAGTACATCTAGATAACCTTTGTTTCAGTCTGAAGTGACTGGCACTCCCTGTGGGCAAAGGACCTGGGTGGAAGCCAGCTCAAACAGCAAGTTTTAGAAGTGCGTTAGCACAGTGCTGCATCCTCCTTCATTGCCAGGCAGTAGAGATTATTAGTCCTAAATTGATACTGCAGTAAAAATGTTTGCTCAGTTTCTGGTTTGAAGATAGTTTATTACAAGCATATCTTAGAGCAAAAGAGTGAGCCCTAACTGCCTGGAAAATCTTGTGGGTTTGGGTCTTTAGAAGATAACCTTGACTCATATAGGATGGCTTAAAAATGAGATACAAATCAACATGGCTAAAAGTTTTAGATTCATTTTACCTAACCACAGATGTCTATTCTGAACTTATATGCCTTTGAGGTATTCTTAGAGACTCTTGACATAGACAGTGGTAACAAAAGATGTTTCTAGGTTGCAAACAATCTTATCCAAAAATAGTCATCCAAAATAGGTTAGATGAATTCTACAGTTGCCAATTTTTCTTCATTGACTATAAAGGGAGGAAGGAGGACATCCCTTTGAGGAATATCTATTGATGCCCACACCTGTAGGCAAGTCTCCAAACTGAACCCTTCCTAGCTGTCCAGCTGAACCGCTCTCTAGGCCTCACAGACAATATTGACAAGACCTCTTCTGTTAATAGAAGGTTATGCTCTTAATGTCCATAAAACCACCTAGTTTAGTCACTTAAATTTATGTGTCTTATTCTTGAACTCAGTTGAGTTGAAGGGATTTGATGCAGTTGCACAGAAATAGGAACCTAATACCATTTGAGGTATGCTGGAGTATCTCACACATCTGCAAGGTACTAGCAGGAGAGAGAAAAGGCCTCCAGAAGGACCTGTGTCCTTCTGTCTCATCAGATCTCCACTAGATGGGATAGATACTGCATTTCAAATGGCGGTAGATACATCACCTTAAGGCACACTCTGGGCACACAGAATCTCGCCCACCCATGACTGGTGAGAATAACAACTGCAGAGACTGCATTTGTATAAAAAGACTTATAAGAAGACAGAAACTTTCCAATGTTGGGAAGAAGGAGTGGAAGACCAAAATCTGGAATTCAGGAGAGCTGCCAGTCTACGGCAGACTGACCTCAGGTGATTTGTTCTGGAGGGGATATTTGGGTAATTCCAGCTGGCCTGGCATTGCTGGTAGAAGCCTCTGCGGAGGGAATGTGTTTTAAGGATAGTGATCCAGGGAAGAAAACTTTAATAATAAAGGAATGGACAAGAAAAGGCACAGTGATACCAGCCTTGACAATTTGCAAGTCATGGTTCAGGCTCCAGCAGTCATAAGATTTAAGAAACATAGCTGGGTTGGTCTTATATCTTGGTGGTGTTCGTTTTCAATGTCTTTAGTGGACCCAGGTTGTTCATCCTTTATTTCTCACCTGTGAGATTAGAAATGTGTATCTTGAATGAAACAACGTCAAATGGCATGCCTCCAGCAAGCGGCACTTTGGAAAAATACACCCAAGAGTTCCCTAAGAAAATCAAAACATCAGGATTAACTTGTACTTCACAAATTTAATTTCTCTTGCAATGACTTCAATGGCTGTTCCCACCTGGTCAAGTCAGCCACAGGCAGGAGTCTTTCCAAGTTGTCAACTCCTTGGTTTGCACACATCTGATTTGGCTAAAAAGTGGCATATTTTCCAGTGTCAAACCAGGACAGCCTGCATTGCTTCCTCTCAGGACGGGGAATCAATAGCTGTTGCTGGCAGAGACCTGCCGGCTCTTTCCGTACAGGGCTTTCACTACCTTTATTCTTGCACAGCCTGTAGTAATTTCTGCTGGGGAAGTGTAGCCTGCTATAAAACTTTCCATTCAGATGAGCAGATTTGACAGATTTGTCTACTTATTAATAGACTAAATTCAGCAGAATTTAAGATGCAAATTTATTCTTGGCCTATTTTCCTTTTTTGCACTTTCAGTCTCTGTTTTCTCCCCTGTGCTTTTTCCCTAGCTGTTTACATTTCCTCATCTCCTCTGGTCCCTCTCAATAACATTAAGAATTGTAACCTTTTAATCTCCCATAATTCACCAGATTACCTTTTAAATCAGGGAAGGTGGCAGTGAGGCTGGGAGTCTGCGGCCTTTCCTCCCCACCTCGTCCTTGGGGGACAATTAGTAATGGCACCCCAAAGGGAAGAGCCAGGCGTGCCTCCTCTCTTCAGCAGGCAGAGCAGAGAGAGAAGGCCAAGCTATGGCAGCAGAGAGAATAAAATCCAGGCATGGGGAAGGGCGAAATAGCAATAAACCAGCTGAACCGTGGCGGTTTCTAGAAGCTACCGGCAGCCATTTTGCAGTGAGGGTGGGTCACCATGGCAGACATTTTGTGAGGAGCTCTGGCCGCGCCAGCAGCCATCGTGTCTTTGCTGAGGGGAAGAAAACTAATATTGCTAGAGATGGAGGGTGGCTCTGCCCTAGCTGCCACCAGAGCTCCTCTCCCGCTAGGGCCAAGCACTGCAAATACATCTATTTTGTGTATATTTGTTCATCTTTTTGGGTATTGTGAGAGTGAGTGAGCGGCTTGGGCCGCTGCTCTCCTCCAAGAGCAGCAAGAGAGAGATGCACCCTGGCGGTAGATACATCACCTTAAGGCACACTCTGGGCACACAGAATCTCGCCCACCCATGACTGGTGAGAACAACAACTGCAGAGACTGCATTTGTATAAAAAGACTTATAAGAAGACAGAAACTTTCCAATGTTGGGAAGAAGGAGCAGAAGAAGGAGCAAGAGAAGAAGTTGGAAGGAGGAGCTGTTCCCTCAGGCAGGCATTTGGCAATGTCTTCCATCCCAGGGGATCTGAGGGCTGATGGGGACCCTCTGCTGCTGGAGTCCTCCAGGCATGGCAGCTGGATCGTTGCTTTGTCCTGGCAGGGCACAGGGAGTGTGAGGTCTCCTCCTGGCTCCGTCCCCTCAGCTGCACAAGGAGAGAAGCAGGCTGAGCCCTCTCTTCCCTTCTCAGCAGGACAAGTGCTGCTGAACCGACCAGGATGGACCTTGGAGGTCTGAGCTCCAGCCACTCTAGTTGTTTTTGCCAATTCATGGATCAGGCGGCCGTAGGAAGTCATTATGGACATTCAGCCTTTCCTGCTAAGGAGCACTGACTGTAGCACTTCCCACTCTCCTCATTCACTCTTAAATGAGTTGGAACATATATATTTTTAGGAAATAATAAAACTTCCAAGCTCAATTAAAAAAGCAATTACTGTTGGCAAGCAATGGGAAGGTGCTGACACTGCAAGGCCTGGGCAGGGCACTGGCAGGAAAATGTGAGGATGCTCAATCCACCAAAGCGTGTGCAGTCCTGGTAGCAAGAAGGATCCCCCACCCCAGCCCTCCTGAGCCCAGAAACAGGATTCAGTCCTGTGATATGGTCAGGAGGAGGGATTTGGTTCATCCCACTGGCAAATTTTACCAAATTAAAAAAAACACTGAAAATGGACTATGGTCTGAAATATTACAATAAAAACCTCTTCTAAGGAAGAGAGGAATTCGGCATCAACCTTCTTTTGAAGAGTGTTTATGCATATTTTTATTTCCATCTAGTGTCTCAGACACCTTGCTTCTATTTCCAACATGCAATATCCATCTTTAGCCAAAAAAGGCAATAGGATCTAAATGGGCAGACATGCTACCATAATTCAGAATTACAATTTTTTCTTTTGTTTCCCTTTTTGATTAATTGTGTGTTACTACTGATTTTATTTAGTATGTTAGACAGTTGGAAGGATTTTTGAGACAAGTAAACCTCTAAACCTCTCCACTATCATGATATGGCATCAACATCATATAAAGTTTGATTGTTTCTCTTTTTGTCAGGAAGTTGACTATGTCAGATTTACTTGTATGAATTCTTCCTTGAGACATAATTTTACATCAGCTTCTGCAATCTCTCTTTGAATGTTTTCTAATGCTCCAAGTTGCTCCAGCTGCTTACATGACACAGAGCCAGACAGCTTCAGTCTATTACGGGACTTGCCCCCTCCACTTAACCAGAAGATCACAACTTGTCTAGTTAAGTGCAGTTCCCATGGTGGCAGCAGCACTCATGTAGAAGCTGCCACTCCAGTATGCAGCCAAAATAATCTTCAAAATGCTTTTTCACATTTATGAGCTATTTCCTGCAGATTAGTGAAAAAGAATGGCTTCATGTAAGGAAGAAGATCATATATAATTAGTAGTTGCTGAAATTTTGCAAGTCAAGATATTTACCTGCCACTACTCAGGGGTACATATTCACTTAGTACCGCTGCTGTGAGATCTGAGGATCACCTAAGCTACTCCTCAAATTTATTTTTTACCATCCAGAGTTCTCAAAGAATGCAAATGTTTCCTAATAAGCAGGATATTTTCGCCTCAATGTTCTTTCCTGGCCAAATAATAAGGTCAAAGAAGCTTTGTCCTTAGTGGACAGACTTTTTTATGCTTCATCTATGCTTTGAGTTAGATCAACCTAAAACACAGCATAAATGTTGTGACTACCCTTTCTTCACTTTTTTGCAATCATTCTTTAGGTCTTTGAGGGCTTGTGGTATATTTTCAAAGATGTGGGAAAAGAGACTTAAATGCTCAATCTTTATTTGATGCATGTCAGATCATGTATTTGCTGTGTATACAGTAATGTAAATAAATAATACTTTTTAAAATCTTCCACACCTGCAGTTTTTTAATCAATCACCAAGGAGCAATACATCTTGAGGGGCTTTTAAAATAGTTTTTCTTTTGTGTTTATCATTGTGTTCTGCAAAATGTTACCTTTTTGAAAAATTTCATTGAAAAGAAATGTAACCTTCCCTTTCAGTTCTCTAAACCTGTCTTTTACCCATGAAACTTAGGGACCATTATTTTCTCTACATGCTAGTCAAAAAGGGGAGACAAAGCAAAAGTAAAACTACTCCATTTTAAAAATGTCTAGGGTTTTGAAATCCCCTAATAATATTTTCCATTTAAAATAAAAATCCTAGCTTTTCTCCTTGCAACTTCAAACATGACCACAGAGATATTTTTCAGACTTTTTTTTTTTTGACACAACCCCAACTATTGGCATAAGAATGCGATTCTACATTTTCTGATTGAGTAGTAATAAATCCAATATCATTTTCTTTTATTTGAATCCTTTGTCTGCATTAGCTCACATTTGTTCTTATCCTGGGGAAAGTAAAGCATAGCTCTGGAAATCAAATCCTGATCTACCAGAGGAAGGAATTTGCCTTCAGTTGAGAGGAAATGTTATGGTGGCTTGTGGTTCTCATTTTTACTTTAAGATACTTGACAAAATCCAAATCAACCAAAGCAAAAGAAAACTTTTATTCTTCACTGAGCTTTTTAACTTAAGAAAAGTGGGAACAGTTGAAAGATAAATTTGAGTGCCATTTACAGACTGTCAAAGAAATTTATTTTCCATGCAATAACTAGAGGTCTCCTTCCAAAAGAGTGTGCTGGTTTGGGCTGGGTTAGATTAGAATTAATTTTCTTCATAATATCTGGTATTGGTTATGTTTTGGATTTTTTCTGAAAACAGCATTGATAACTGATGGATATTTTCATTATTGTTGAGCAGTTTTTACACAGAGCTTTTTCTGCTCTTCACACCACCCCACCAGCGAGTGGGCTGGGGATGCACAAGAAGTCAGGAGAAGACACAGTTGGGACAACTGACCCCTACTGACCAAAGTGATACTCCATACCATAGGACATCATGCTCAGCAATTAAAAACTGAGAGACGAAGAAGGGAGGGGAGGACATTCAGAGCAATGGTGTTTGTCTTCCCAAGTAGCCGTTATGCATGATGAAGCCCTGCTTTTCTGGAGGTGGCTGAACACTTGCCTGTCAATGGGAAGCAGTGAATGAATTCCTTGTTTTGCTTTGCTTGTGTGCATGGATTTTGCTTTACCTATTGAACTGTCTTTATCTCAACCCATGAGTTTTCTCACTTTTACTCTTCAGATTGTCTCCCCCATCCCACTGCTGGGGAAATGAGCAAGAGGCTGCATGGTGCTTAGGTGCCAGCTGGGGTTAAACCACGACAAGGGGATCCCCTTGTCTCAGGGTAAAAAACCTGATGCCCCTGGCACTGGAAGGGAGTTTCCTAAGTAAGATTTTCTGGGTTGAGATGTGGGAAGAGGGGAAAGAAAGAGGGAAACTGAGTGTGGCTCTCAGCTGCTTTTGGGGAGTTTCTTCTCACAGAGAAATGATTCAAGAGGAAAAGCACTATACCTCCATTTCAGAGTCTGTCTCTGAATTATTACTTCTTTTGAGCAAAACTTTTCAGTATTTTCGAATGAAATTCAATAATAAATCAGGACAATAGAACCAGTATTCATTAACTTTAAATAATTTTTAAAACCTCACCTATTTCTTGGCTTACTCTCTTCTTTTTCTTTGTTTTTTTGAGTTTCTTATTTTTTCATTTCCTCCTGACAATTTGGAGTAACCTGCTTTTGTATCATTCTATAATATTTGTTTCCTCAAGTGGCAAACATTAAAGATTAAAAACTTACCATAGGCCTTAGTCTGAGAATAAGCAGCTGACATAGCCTGAGTATAAAGTCATGTCCTCACTATCAGCTGAACTGAACTATGATGTGACAAGTTTGTACACAGACAGCCACTGAAAACAGATATGCTTTTGTAAAAAGAATGGAAAGATTTTGATTCACTTGTCAGATTAACTGAAAGCATAATGAAAGCATTAGGACAAGGTATTTGGAGTGCTGAGACTAAGAAGAAAAGATGGACTCTACAGCATGCCATGGGCTTCAAACCCACAATGTTCATAATGACTAAGTCAAAGATCTTACCTAAGAACTGGCCCGTAAAATGGGAGAGGTCATTTGCAGGGAAAATATGTTTTTGTATGAAAAAATCCCAAAGGAACAAAAAAACCCAAAGGCACAAAAAACCCCCACAACTGTAGTTCATTAATTGGGTGTTCAGGGCACTGCTGGAGAAAATAAATAGATCCTGTCATACCTGAAATAGAAAAAGGGAGGAGATGGTCGTGGGATAAAAGAGACAAAGTGATACATAAGACATGACATGAAAGCCAAAGTCAGATAAAGCGAAAGACCCAAATAAGAAAGAACAGTGACACAAAGTCATAGCACTATCTTAAAAGCCAATGTCAGGACACAGGATCATGGATGTTTTCAAGCTGTCTGCAATTTCCTTCAATAAATTGGCTTTAAAGATTTGATAGAATTTCCTGCAGGAAGGTCTGCAGCCCTATTAAGATGTATTGCGTTGGCTAGCCACAAGTTCCAAGTCCCACTGTGATGTGGTTTTCAGTTCAGAGTAAAGGATTTCTTCTATTAGAAATTATCGTTAATAAAAAGATGCCTGTCAGTTGACCTTTCTCAGCAAAAATATCACTGGTAAAATCTTTCTAAAAATCTGACATATGTCTCAAATGTATCAATTGAATCTTCATTTTGGGGACAAAATCTTGTCTTCATCTACACATTCATAATTCTCATTAACATCAGTGGAACCTTAGCTCAAACCCAACGGCAAAGTTTGTCCTCTATTCCTCAAAAGGTTCTGAAGTTGTATGCAAAAGTTTAGGTTTTTATAGATCACAGAATTATAGAGATGTTGATTGGAAATGACTCCTTTAGTCCAACTTTTGACTCAGGGAAGGAGTCTTGCCAACACTGGATCAGATCACACATTGGCTTTGTGTAACGAAGTCTTGAAAACCTCCAAGGAAGGAGACTGTGCAAATTCTCAGGACACAATTTTCCAGTGTTGCATTGCCCTAAGTTCAAAAGTCTTCTTTTTTTTTTTTTTCCTTTCTTCTTCCTTGTCATTAGTAATGACTATGGGGAAATGGGATGTGGAATATCTGGCCCTAAATATATCATGTATTTGGTTCCTGACTCAACAAAACAAATTACCATTGACTTAACCTTAAGCAGATGCTTCTGCATATTGAAATGTATGAAAATTACCTAATAGAATTGCAAGTATGTATTTTAACATCCAGGACAGTTAAGTGGTTGTCTGACACTTAGTGGAGTTAAGAAAGAGCTTAAAATTGAACCACTTATTTACATACAGTACCGGAGTAATTTTTCTCTGCTAGTAATATAAACAAGGGTTTATTTTGGAAACCACAAGTTTTAAATGAGCTGGGCTGTTGACACTGTGAACGTCAATGAGCATATAAGCCACAATGCTTAAAAATCTACTGTGTAAAACATTTGAAAGGTTTAACTTGTATTTTTAGCGTAGACATCAATGGTGTAACTCTCTCTGAGATAAAAGATCTAAATTTAGGTAACAACGTGCAATTGTTTAAGTGCACTAGGAATGGGATTTATCTGCCTGAACATAGATGTTTTGTGCCACTTGTGGTGCCCGAGGTTATCCGAGGCATGTGCACAGGGCTGCACATTACAAAGGATCTAGGTAAGATTTGAGCCCTCCTGGAGAGGCTGCTGGTGACTGGATAGGGCTCCCTCAGATACCTCAAACAGCAGCAGAAACCTGTGCTGACATCTGAACCTCAGCCTCTTTTATTAATATAGTGGAAGGAGCCTATAGAGTGATTCAGCTCAGTCTAAAGCAAAGATCAGGTGTCCATAAGTAAGTGCCTTCAGGTACGACACCAATCTTAACTCCTATCGTAGTCAATGTAGATTTTAGGGATCAAATTTTAGGGCTCAAATTCAGTTATAGGCATATATTTGCCTTGTGCATTTGAGATGCCCAAGGGATGCCCGAGCTGTCTGCATGGGATTGCAAGAAATGGCAAAGATACCCATATCCTTCTAATCCATCGGATGGAGACCAGGTGTAATATCCAAGGGCACCTAACATAAGCAGAAGCCTGCCATTTTTGGCAAGGTGTGGGAAATGAAGAGGAAGATGTGGGTGTTAGACAGACGTGCTGAAATCCTGTCAGCAGCCAGCTCTTGTCACTGTCTCTATATCATAGAAACAGTTGACAGCACATATTGACACTTTCCAGTGTAAAAATTGTCGCAGTGTCAGTGTTTCCCAACAGTTTAAAGTGTTGACACCCTAAATGATGAATCTCAGAGAGAGAAAAAAAAGAGAATGCTGTGAAGGAAAGGGGAGACAAAATGTAGAAGCGAATGAGAATTTGTGGGCATAGTCTCTGGCACATGGGGGAATGGCAAGTACTCAGACCAGAATGAACTCTGGATGGTGGAGGACGGGAACAAGGCTGTGAAGGTGGCTCTCTGAGCTCCGAAGCTCTGGAGAACAGCAGGAGGGATGATATGTGAGGACCCTGAGGAAAAGACATACATCAGATGGCAGAGATAGAGGCTGGAGCGGAGGGGTCTGCACTGGCTATACTCCTAATAATAAGCAGCACTAGGTTCTGTTCACTGGCCCCAAAGCCAGCTGGCACATTTTGGTCATCACCTTTCTGTTAAACACTCTGCCTCCAAACAAGAAAAAGCTTGTCCAAGATTCCTCTTGGGAATGTTTCTGGCCTGTGTCCAGACAGCACCGGAGCAATGCTAGCTGACCAATGACAACACCAAGAGGGACTACTTTAATGACAGCTGTGTGCCAGGGCTCAAATCTCTGTCCTGGCTCTATTTGATTTAGTAATCGATGTTTGTATTACGCATTCCCAACAGCTTTTTCCAATGGCCACTTTGGATGCAGCCCTGTTTTGGGTGCCAAGCTACTCCAGCTACATAGATATGAGCCACTCTGTACTGGCTGCCCTCAAGGCTGCAGAACAATCCTTTTCCCACTTTATTTGTTAATATAACAGTCTTCCCCAAATGTTCTGCATCAATCTATCAGGAAGTTTACCCTGAATGTTTGGGCTGTGACAGTCCTGGAGAAACACCTTGGCAGGAAGCCAAAGGAGTTTTCATCAAAACATTGCCAGATTTCTGGAGCAATGTTGTCTGAGCTGAGCAGTCCATATAAATGGATTGTAATCAAATAACAAATGAAGTCAGAATATCTGAGTATTTCTGAGCAGCTTTGGTCCTGATTAGTAAATCCACTCATGTCCTTCACAAGTCCATCATTTCACTCCTGTTATTTCCCGGGTAGAAAAAGCAAAGTACCACCTTCCCACCACTTTGTTTTACTTCTTCCTGGCTTCCCAAATTATTTTTCCTGTGATAATTTTCTAGATTTTTTTAACCCCCTTATGTATCTGCAAATCTACTGTCACCTGAATTCTTCAGTTGTCTAAGAAGAACCCATAATGAAATCTCAATTCCTTTAAGCAAATACAAGGTCATATGAGTTTTCAGCATACAGAAGTCATCTGTGTGGTTCCAGGTAAAGAACACGGGGTTTGGATCATTTATTTGTTATTCTTAGAAGTAAGAACTAGAACATGAGGGAATCTTCCATAAGCAAGGATGTTACTCATATGAGACCTCATCAATTAAAAAAATGTATCACAAATATCTCAGCAGTGTGTTATTTATTAAATTAGAGTAATTTGCTATTCCTCTTGTAGTTATGTTTAGTGGTACCAATTGCAGACAAAGACGGCGCTGCTAGGTATGCCACGAACAGAGAACGGGGTGATTGTAAAGCTCGAGGCCAGAGAAGTAAGTAGAGCTCAGGAAAACAGTTGGACACTTTCCTTCTGCAATGAACTCAGCTGAGTCAGAAAAGGGATTTACAGCCTCTCATCGGATTGAAGTTTATCTTGGTTTATTCCTGAAGAAAACAGAATCCCTATTTAAGCAGTAACCCAGGAGATGATTGAGACATTTCTATGGGCTTACCTTTTGTAAAAGCAAAGCCAGTTTTTCTCTTCTTGCCATAAGTGATCTGGGTACATAAAATAGATACCTAGATTGCATGTGCTCTGACTTTTTCTCAAGCTACCTTGGAATTTTCTGGCTTTTTTCCAGGCCAGAATAAAGGTTTAAGCATCTGAAAGTTTCTCCATTTTATGTCAGTCAATTGAATAGAAAATACAATCTCCCCCGACCATTCTCACCTCTCTTATTCTCACTAATAAATAATGTCTGGAATAATGGTTTAAAACAAAACACACAAAACCAACAACGCATTTTATTTTTTATCTAGTTCAGAATTAATATGTGTCCACATAATGTGTTGTAATTTCTTCTGGAGTTGTATTTTAGCTCTTGGTACCCTTGTTCTTCTAGTAGGTACTGAGCTTTCTATTAGATTGCAAAACTACAATAGAACTAGTTTTCCCAGTCCCAACCAGAAGTCTGCTTACTGGTTATCACATAACAACTGTGATTTTGAGAGACATGGTCCAAGCAAGGAGCATTACTAAAAGGAGAAGGCGGATGGCACCCTGACTACTGCTCCTAAGAAGCATGTAGCAGTTGAAGTATTGACTAGACTAATGAAGAGATCTCAGTTCAACAGTTGTCAAAATTGGACTCAGTTCAATAAGCTGAAGAGAAATATTTGAATTTCAGAAGATCATGAAGTGATTAAGTGTCTCATATTTCCCAGAACTTTCGATTTGATGGAAGTGTCAGTATTATGTCCGAATCAGAATATCAAAAGGACAGGGGGGAGGATTTGTCCACAGTCACATTTTCAAGTATCTTAACTAGTCTATAGACATGAAGCTCACTTTTCTCCCGTGAAGTGTTCTCTTACAGAGATCAGTAATAGTTGCCCTTTGGCAATTTTTTCCAGGCCTTTATATCTCCACAAATGTTTGCTTCATTTCTGTAGCAAAACTAAAGCGCTGCAAGCATTTCATGTTTACATGAGAGCTTATTGCTGTAGTAAGCACCCTGTAGTTGTACAAAGTGTAGCCCAAGCAATAAATTCACATCCCATCTTTTGCAATGAACAAAGAGCTGACATTGTGTTGCCTGTGAGCTTGACACTCACCGTATCAAACTCAACTCAAGCCCCTGTGCTCCCATTTTGCTTCACTGACTTCAGAGGGCATTCAAGCAGGCCTTGGAAAAATGTTCTCATTTCACTAGTTGCCTTCTCATTATTTGTAACACATTCTTATTAGCTTTTTTTAATACATAAGAACCCTGAAGAATAGCTAAGTAGATCAGACCACTAATTCCTGTGAGCTAAGAAAATGAATTATTTTCTCCTGTATTTTCTAGTTTCAGCTCCTTGTGGCCTACATAAAATTTTTGCCTGCATTTTTTTTATATTCAAGAAGGTCAGGAATAACTGTAGCCAATAAACAAAGAAGCAAACAGTAATCCAACAATAACATTTAGAAAGATTAATGCTAGTGCCTAAATACTCAGTACTCCGAGGAAAATTAATTTTCCTGAAAACATTAATTATTCCTTTTCCTAAGTCCAATGCAAGTTGAGTAAGTGCTATGCTATATGACCTTGAAGGTTACAGATGTGTATGTGGGTCTCTCAGACTTTGAGCAGATTAGACGTACCCTCAAGTCTTCCTCAGTAGAGACTATTGCTGCTGTGATTGGAATCACAGAATCATGGGATTATTTTAGTTGGAAAAGACCCTTAAGATCATTGAGTCCAACTGTTAACCTAGCACTACCAAGTTACAACTAAAACATGTCCCTCAGCACCACATCTACATGTCTTTTAAATACCTCCAGAGATGGGGACTCAATCACTTCCCTGTGCAGCCTGTTCCAATGCTTGACCGCCTTTTTGGTAAAGAAATTTTTCCTAACATCCAACCTAAGCCTTCCCTGGTGCAACTTGAGGCCCTTTCCTCTGGTCCTGTCACCTGTTACTTGGGAGAAGAGACCGACCCCCACCTTGCTACAACCTCCTTTCCTAAGATCCTAGGATCTTCCTTTCCTAAGATCTCCATAGCCCTTTGGATGCTGCTAGTCTCCCCTGCTCCCCATGGACTTATTCTTCCCCCAAAGGTGGATTTCTGTCCTATGAAGCTGGATGGTTACCACATAGCTGCCTATGTCTGAGCAACTCTCCTTGGATCCTCTTTACAGACACAAAGCGGATGATTTTAGCATGCTGTTCGTCTGACCTGCTTTAGGAGGAGCTACATCACCAAGTGCCTTGCCCGGTGTCTGCCTCAGACATAGTTCTCTGCATTTAACCAGGTGAATGTTGCCACCACTTGGGACCAGAAGCTTGGGCAGCACAGTGCTGACAGGCTGTGGAGTCACTCTGTGCTGCCATTTAATTAAATCTGCAAAGAGAGCAGAGGTCCAACTGATCCGTAGATCGGATCTGGCCACCCTGCGCAGTGCTGCACCACCTGTGAACGTAATGGTCTGAGTTTGAGTTTGAAGACCTCTTTGCTGTGCTTCACGTTGCCCAGTGTCTCTTCTGGCCTAATGTACGTGCATTTGGAAACACTCTTGTTATGTGCAAGCACTCTCTTATTCTGCCAGTGCCATCAGCTTTTGTGATTTTATGATAAACTTCCTGGTATATACTGTTTTCCTTTCATTTTCCTGAAGTTGTCATTCTTTAATGTCCTGCTGCGTAAATGGCTGAACTTTCATTTTGAGACAAAGTGCAGTCTTCTGACAGAGGGAAATATTTGAAAATTTAGTTCCACAGAGCCTTAGTCAAGTTAAAAAACAAACAAACCACCCAAGAACAAAAAACTCTGATATTATTTCAAATTACTATTTTTAGGGCGTGCTAAATCATGATACTGCTTCTCCCTCAGCAGTTCTGGGTTTTGACCAGTGACATGTTGCTCTTTTGATCCTTTCTTTTTTTTTTTTTTTAACAATTACAGGAGAAAGGAAAAAAAAAAAGGAAGCCACTCTTCCTTCTACGGCTGACCACAAATCCTGATGTAGCACTGATGTAGCATTCCCTTCCAAGGTTAAATTCAGCAATTCTTCTATCTGTGAATGGCACAGAGCCAAGGGCATACTGTTTTCCAGAGATGGACCCTGGCTGTGATGCACTTTCCTGCGCTGCTCTTCTCCATGGTTTTTCCCTATTTAGGCCCCCTGCCCTGCTGTACTCTGATGGTCTCGAGAGATGTTTCTGGCAGATGCGGGAGTTTCGGTGCCCTGCAGTGTGCGGGGCAGGATGAAAACAAAAAGACCGTCTGCTTTCTGAAGCTTGGGTCACTTAAGCAATGGTAAGTATCCGTCCCTCCTGGCTAATCTCGAAAGGAAACTGTGGGAGCTGGAATGGGTGGGGGGTGCTATTTTTGCCAGTTTAAGGTACTGAAGGTGTGATCAACTACCGGGACATATGGTTAGTGCTTCTTGCGGCTCACAATATCTTACATGAATCTTTACTCAGCTAGAAACACTGATCCTTTTAACCCTTTTCATCCAGGGAAATAAAGGAGAAGATCACTTAGCAGATTTTCTGTTCAATCTCTGTTCAAATGTTGCGTAAATTCACCTTGTCAAAATGCTTTCGAGCACAGAAGTAGCCGCTGCCAATATTTCTCTGGCAGCATCTGAGGCTCACCCTACTTAAGCTGGGGATTTCAGACCTCCGTCAAGGTAGTCTGAACAAAGGGAGCACTCCTTGGCATTGGCAGAAGAACTTCTAAGCTTTCTAAGTTTTGGGGGGGGGGGGTTGTTTTTTTTTTGGTTTTTTTTTTTACTTTAATGGTTGTCATGGTTTAACCCCAGTTGACAGATAACACCACACAGCTGCTCGCTTCCCCCACATTGGGATGGGGGAGAGACTCAGAAGAGTAAAAGTGAGAAAAAGCTTGTGGGTTGAGATAAAGACAGTTTAACAGGTAAAGCAAAAGCTGTGCATGCAAGCAAAGTAAAACAAGGAATTCATTCACTACTTCCCATCGGCAGGCAGGTGTTCAGCCGTGTTCAGCCATCTCCAGGAAAGCAGAGCTCCATCAAGCATAATGGTTACTTAGGAAGACAAATGCCATCACTCCAAACATCCCCCCTTCCTTCTTTTCCCCCAGCTTTATATAGTGAGAATGGTGTCACATGGTATGGAGTATCCCTTTAGTCAGCTGCAGTCAGCTGTCCCAGCTGTGTCTCCTCCCAAATTCTTGTGCGCCCCCAGCCTCCTCGCTGGTGGGGTGATATGAGGAGCAGAAAATGCCTTGACTGCCTGGCAACAACTAAAACTGGGCTATCAAAAGTATTTTCTCATCCCAAATCTAAAACATAACACTGCACCACCTGCTAATAAATAAGCTAACTCTATCCCGACTGAAACAACATTACTACTTTTTTGCTTCCTTCCTTCCTGCCTTCCTTTCTTCTTTTCTTCCTTCCACACAGATGAACCTGTAATGTGTATTGCTGAATTTAATTTATAACACAAAGCAGAAGTCTACCCGTTTTAAACAAGCAGCCTGGCAGTTCATAATTTCACACAGGTATCCTGTCTCTTCTGTCTGTCATGTCCCAAATTTAGAGAACTTTAAAACTAATGGAAAGGACCAAGGCTTTACTCCCTGTGACGCCTTTTGAAATGTTAATTTGAAAGGGACAAAAAACTCTCAAATAGAAACAGTGCCATGCCCTTTGGGTATGATCCCCTAATTAAAGTTTGTTCTGATGACATTGTTCTGCATATTTTGTGACTGGATCTGATGCTGAGAGGCTTGGGATAGGGTGGAGTTTCTGATGAACAGGGCAGAACTGAAATTATCTCCTTCCTGCATTTGCAATTTAAATAAATCTCAGCAGAATTAATTGCCTGTGGTGCAAATACTTCTTTTCTAAGTTGTAGCTGGATTCATCAAGACTGATTCCCTTCTCAGTTGCACCTTTTCTCCAGTAAATGAGTCTCTATTAAAAAAAATCTTTTGCAAACCTCATGATTTGAACCAATGAAATGAGAAAAACAGGCTTCCTCTTCAATATTTTTTAACTTTCCTCTTCACAAACTTTGAAACTTTTCTTCACATATTTTAGTGTTGTCTCACCTATTACATGGAATCCTTTAAGGAGGCTGGAAGGTTCCTGTCTGAGCTCTTCTAGCTGACGGTTTAGCAGAGAGAAAAATATGAGGTAATGAACCAAATGTCCCATTAGTGGCTAGCCTAGGTCAGCAGCCTCAGTAAACAGTTTAATCTCATTGTTAAAAGAAATAGTGGTGCTGCTGTAATATGAATAATTGATAGGTATTTTACTGCACATCAGAGAACATTAACTGGAAGGATATTAACGGAAGGAGAACCAGGTTGTGAGGGTTATGACCCAACAGGAGGCAAAAATAACTACAAAGATGAAAGACCTATAGTAACTTTGTCCCAACAAATAATTCAGTTTTTTTCCAGGTAGGTACTGAATTTTTTTACAAGTCTTCCCAGTGTCTGTAGTCACAGCCCTTCTTTCCAGCCTGCCTGGCTTGCTCCAGGTTGCCGTCAGGCAGAGGGAAGTTCCTGCTTTCTCTGCATCCACACTGGCTGGGAAGGTGACCAGCCTCAGACCACTCCCAGCTCTTCCTCGTCAACAAAGTTACTTCACTTTCTTACCAAACAGCTCAGCAGCTTGGGACCATGATTATTAGCCTTATTCAGACAAAACAAGCCAGACTTGACAAAAATAGTTTGGATCCTGTTGGTAGAAATGGCACTTGTACTGGCTGCTGAACAGGAACTGAACAGGGAAACAATAATCATCAGGAAAAGGTTAAGGATGAATGTCTGAGAATGGGCTGGAGTTGGTCCTTCAACCAGGGCAGTGGTGAGTAGCAATGAGCTTCCCAAATTGCAACTTGGATCATATTTTAACCTGCAGGTGTGAGGGAACATGTAGATATCCCTTTAGAGCATCTCTCTACTGCCACTTCTCTCAGCTTCCCTGGGTACTTCAACACACACCTACAACTAGATCAGGAATTTCTCCTCTGAGACTCCAGTCTTTTGGAGCAGCCCTCCTCTGCCTCAGCCTGATTGACTTACACTTGCTCATCAAATATCCATTGAGAAAAAGTATCTGTTTTCCCTTGCCTAAACCACTCAAATCTTTCCTTCCTTTCAATGATAATTTATCTCTGTGTTTAATTAATTAAATGTTTGGCCTTTTGAGATAGCGTTTTTCTTAAGGATGCTGCATAACATGAAGCATTATAGTAGGCTTGCAGTTGGGTGGTTAAAAAGCTTTAATGTATACTTCTGCAGAATTCCAGCTGCATTTCTGTGGACCAAGTGCACACTTTTCCACCTGGAGAAGAAGAGAATGTAAAATGGAGATGTTTTCTCTGTATGCAATTTCGGTTGCTCACTGCTTCCACTTCAGTTTTGTAAGTCTTTGCAACAGACACAAAAGGAAAGAGAAGTAGCCTTTATCAGACTTTATAATTTTTCTACCATTCTTAATCCAAATGGCAAATGGAAAAAGGGTTTATTAACTTTCCGGTTGCAGCCATGATGAGGAATGTCAAGCAAGATGAGGAACTTAATTTTGCTAGATACTGTTTGTGTGCATAAGCAAGTTGATATGACTTGTGCTCCCTCAGCCATTTCACAGCAGTAACACAAGATTTTTTTGGCTGGATCAAGGGACCAGGTTAGTTGCTGATCTAATCACTTCTTTTACTTAGTAAGAGTTATCCACAATTATCATTGTGTTTTACTTGTAGTTTAACTGACCCCTCCACACGCTTGGTGCACAGTCAGGCTATCTAAAGTTATAGATCAAATCTTTGATTTGACTATAAGGGGAGACCATGTTGACTAACTCCAATTTGCCCATTCATCCTGTAGACCTCTAGCCTTCTGTCCTACCCATAGTACATTTTTGTGAAACAGGTGCAGAATACTCTGCCGCACTATCTTCATTTTCAGAGGAAACCTCATTATGGGTAGTAGAAAGAAATATAAGGAAGAGAAAGGAGCATGAGTTCTAAGAAGGTATTAACATGAAAGCTGATAAACATCTAGGAGACTCATGGTTTGGACATGCCGAACTAAGTATAACAGCAGTGATATTTTCACTGTAAAAGCTTTGTTTGCAAGGGTAGGATCTGCCTGAGTCCCACACAGGATGCATTCTGGACTGCGAATTTTGGCTCCTGGCTTTTTTTCCGTGAGATAATGAGGAAGAGAAGATGCAATAAGATTTCATAAAAAGCTGCTAGAAGCCCATGTGGCCTGATTCATATTTTTTGATACAGGGTGTGCATACTCTTGTAGAACTACTGATTAATTACATGTTTTCATCTAACTATCAACAAAAGCTTCATGCTGGGGTGAAAAATAGGATGGACAATCTCATCAGTAAAGCTGTGGACAAATTTAGCACATGCAGTTAAAGTCAAATCCCCATTCTATTGAGCTCAGTGAAGAACACCCTCAAAGGTTTTAGTAGGCCCCTAGTCTTTTCACCCTCTGCTTAATTATGTTACCCTCTGCTTAATTATGTCCTGGTAGTATTATAATGCTTCAAAACTTCTTCAGCCTCCAGATGAGTCTGCCTATATCAGATTCTGCTTTTTTATATCTTCCTCTGATACAATTCTGAATCAGGGCGTAAAAGCTGCAGCCACAGATTTTCCTGGAGGATTTGATAGAACACTGCAAAAGAGCACTTGATTTTGTCTTTATTGCACCACACATGATTGCCTCCATCTTGTTAATGTAGGAAATGTGTTATCTGAGGGAGAGGAGCTTCGAACCTTGGAACACCGGTGGTGTGTTTTAGAGCCTGTGTTTTTTTATTTTATCTATTAGATGGCATGGCAAATTAAATGCCTCATCATGATGAAATAGCAGCTTTTTCAAATGTGTCCACTTGGCGAGAAAATAGTGTATTTTTATCAGTGCACTAACCTCAGTCCCACAAGGGGACCGACTGGCTTCCAAGCTGTAATAAAAGAAATGACAATCTGGGTTAGTTGTTGCCGGGCTCTTCTTTTTGTACTGAAAGCATTTATTTGTTTTCCTTCACAGGGGATCCTTCCCTGAAAACTTTTTGGTCTAGAAGCCTTCTTCATTCACAGAAATGTTAGCTGTGAAAAGGAGGCCCAGGAGCACCTGCGTTGCTTCCTACCCCTCCTGCAAAACTGCTCTCGTCTGAGTCTGTGCTTTCTTCTCCTCATGGCCTTTTTCTCTTTGCAGACTCCCTCACAGTTGAGCATAATGCAACTGCTAATAAATGATTTTCTAACACTGTTATTAATTGATAATGCCCCTGCCGATATTTCAGTACTTTATAAACTCTTGAGTCTGATAACTTGCAGAATCCCAGAGTGAACTTCTAATTCCACATCCGTATTCTCCCTTGAACTATTCTTTCCCCTAAGATCACATTTTTCACTCCCATGTACTAGGTTGTCTCTTAAACCAGATCTTTACAAAGCCCACCCACTGAAGAAGTAGGATGTGAAAATGCAGGAGTGGCTGATTGTCCTGTTGGATCTGAATCTGTTGCCCCTGCAGCATGATCAGCCCCCACTCTGTGGAAAGGGATCTGGGGGTCCTGGTGGACAACAAGCTTAAGATAGTGAACTATGCAGCAGCAGTAAAGGAGGCCAACATGATGCTGGGCTCATCAACAAGGATGTCACCAGCAGAGATAAAGGAGCCATTATTCCACTCTACTCAGTGCTTGTCAAGCCACTCCTGGAATACTGTGTTCAGTTTTGGTCCCTACTGTACAAAAAAAATATGTGCCAGGTTGGAGAAGATCCCGAGAAGGGCCACCAAGATGATCAAAGGACAGGGAAGCCTGCCATGTGAGGAAAGGCTGAGAGAATTTGGTTTGTTCAGCCTTGAGAAAAGAAGGCTTAGGGAAGACCTTTTCACCATGCCTCAGTATTCAAAGGAGGCTACAAGGAAGTTGGAGACTCCCTTTTTTCAAGGAGTCACATGGAAAAGACAAGGGATAATAGGTACAAGTAACTCCTGGGGAGATTCTGATTGGACACATAAGGAACACTTTTCACAATCGGCCATTGGAATAATCTCTGCAGAGAAGCGGAGGATTCACCAACACTGGATACTTTTAAGAGTCAGCTGGACAGGGTGCTGGGCCATCTTGTCTAGACTGTGCTTTTTCCAGGAAAGGTTGGACCAGATAGATGATCCTTGAGGTCCCTTCCAACCTGGTATTCTATGAGTCTATGATTCTATCATACCCCTCTGCTGGCCAGGAGGTAAAGTCATGGTAAATGTTGAGCTCCTGTATGAGGATTATGTTGGGAATGGACTGGGTGGATGTGAAGGAAGGTGGAGAGATCATAAGCCCTAGGCCGGCCAAACTCAGTGACATAGTGTGATAGGAACACAACTATTTGAGGCTGATAGGCAGTTTGATACAGTCGTTGCATAGCTACTGTCACAAGCTGTGTACCACAGCCTATCTCTAATCTAGGAATGACTTTATCTCTGTCAATGTCATGATAAGTTCTTCCCCAAGTCAGGGAAATCTTTTTCCTGAGGGCTCTAAGCTGAAAAACTGTAATCAAAGTCATTACTTTGTCCTTAACTCTCTCTTTCCCACTCTAAACATTATAGTACTTTTCAGTACTACATGTGTTCTGTCTTGGCTGGACAAGAGCAAAAGGCCATGTCTAAACCCCTGTAGCTCCTAAAAAGCCCCATCTAAATCAGGATCGTGCAGCAGCAGTGAGCATAAACACAAGTTTAGCAAACCTGCTTTCACGTAGCTGCTGCGTCCTGCAGGGACTAGGATATCAAATTCAAACATCTTGCTCTTTATCACTGAGATAATTAGGGCATGCCTGCCCTGTGGATGTAAAGAAACTTGAACCAGCTCTGCAGCTAACTCTGCAGATAGAAATGCTATGTGTTGACTGAAAGCTTAGATCTTCAACAGCTTTGGCACGTCTGCACCTTGTTCCAAATCATGGTGTAAATCAGTCCTTTATGAGAGGGAGGAAAAGACACTTAAAGAACTGCAAAGGAATATTAACAGAGTTTTTCAAACCTGCTTCTCTGACACGGTGGCCTCAGCACCCCTGGAAGTGCTCAAGAATCGGTGTAACACTGTGGACACAATAAAGACACAATATATTTCTTCACTCTGGCTGGCTTCAGGGAGAGATACAGGTTTCTTTTGACATGGCACTCACAAAAGCAAAACATACCTGTTTTGTAACAACAGCAACACAGACCTTTCACAGGAAGGTGGAAATCTCTAATTAGAAAGATAGGAATGGGCTTGAACAAGATGTCACACAGAAAGGCACCATGAAAAGACTGGAAGAGGAAGTCAAGATGAGGTTTGAGAAGTAAAGAAATAAAATCTTCTAACATGCCCCGTTTCTTTCCAAACTATACTTTTCCCTCTCTAAAATGCATTAGAAGATTATCTGGTAGAAGACCAGGCCCAAGAATAAATGACATCCTTATGCATAAAACCCTTGTACTATGTCAAGTTCATCTGCACACAGCCATTCTGTCCTATCTACATGTAGTACCTAAATACAAGGTGCTAACAAAGGTGGATTTTTTCAGACTTTATGGAAAAAGTCTACAGAAAAGCTGCATAAATGATGGAGAGTTTTTTAGTGCTCCTTTTTGCATTTTTTATGTTATCCTGGATCAATCCATTCCTGACTTCCCTCACAAATTTCAAAACAATTTTATACAATAACAATTATATTTTCAAATTTTTACAATTTTAATTTCAGTTCCAGTGTTTTTCATGATTTAGAAGGTAACAAAGAAATCCAGGTCAGGGGGACGGGTGATGGAAATTGGTTAAAAGTACCATCAGGTAAAAAGTTACCTTCATCCTAAGGTACTTGGACTGGAAGGATATAGCTAGGAGGGATATACATACTGACTACTTAGTACCTACATTTTGCATTATAAACTGCCGAATTCTGTTTTCTGGCTTATTCATTTATAATCAGTATGTTGGATGGATATAATTTAGAGCAGAGGTTGGACTGATCCTGTTTTTTATGAGAAATGTTTGCCAATGTCAAAGCAAATTTTGTTTGCTTTTCTTTCGATAACATCCAGTTTCATTTGATATGTATCTGATTTACTTCTATAAATTTAGCTGAACTCTGTCCTCCAAACCATTGGCTAAGATTTTAATTTAGATGAATTTGTTTCACCAGATTCGATAATTATCAGCTTGTGTGGAAGTTGATACTTCATTTTGTCCATAGGCAAGGAGAGAAGGTCCATCTCTTGAAAATACTTATAATAGATGTGAGAAAACACTTGAAAACATGTTTTAGAACATGATATTTCACTAAGAATGGACTATTTATGCCAGGCAATCTCTGTTTTCTATTATTCCATTAGATTATATACTATCTTTATTACATCAGTCTCATAATATTTACGCAAAATGTCATTTTTTTAAAAGGACATAAATATTCAGAGGCTACAGAAACTTGGTGAATGGAGTTAAGCATTCAAGTTGTTTTTACCAAATGAAATGAAAGTCCTTGTTCTTCTGTCCTTCAAGAGGGTAGTAAAGTGGTTGGGGGCATTGACGCATGTGAAGTTTTTACCATGTTATAATGCACTTCTTTATTTATTGTGATGCCAACTTTTTAATTTTGGAAGAAGCATAATCTTTTATGATACTATTGACCATCATTTTTTAAAACGTGGCCTTATAAATCCTGGTGAAGTTTTTATATAAATCTATTTAGAAATTTTAATGACATATAAAGCTTCAGTGGTGAAAGAAGCACTCGGTGCATTTAATATTACTGAACACAAGGATGCAACCATTAATCCGCTCTCTTGAACTGTGTTCTGTAGCACGTTTTTGAAAGGGGAAATAAAGTTATCTCTTTAACAAGATAATATTGGCAGCCAGAATGAATCACAGCTATAGTCACTTATGATGACTCCAACAACTCTCCTCTTCCTCACAATGCTATTATCTTTCAACTTACCTTGACTCACAGGTTGTTTGCAATGGAGTCATCTGCATTTCAGAGTTAAATAATATACCAATTTAAAAACATTCCCAACCTGTATTATGAAAGTGGCAGTGCTAAAACTCCAATTGTATATATAACCATTCTTTCCCGGAGACATCTGTACTGGGCACTGACTTTACTGAAATGATCTTACAGTGATGTATTAATCACTGTAATAGTTCTGACTTCATCTTGTTAAAGTTCTTAACTACTGGACAACTATTTTTACTAATAAGGAAGCAAAATAACTGTCGTGGTTTAGCCGCAGATGGTAACTAACGCAGCTGCTCGCTCACTCCCCCCCAGTGTCATAGGGGAGAGAATCTGAAGGGTAAGAGTGAGAAAAATCATGGGTTGACATAAAGACAGTCTAATAGGTAAAGCAGAAGTCACGCATACAAGCAAAATAAAACAAGGAGTTAATTCACTGCTTCCCCTTGGCAGGTTGGTATTCAACCATCTCCAGAAAAGCAGGGCTCCATCATGCGTAGCAGTTGCTCAGGAAGACAAACACCATAATTCTGAATGTTCCCCCCTTCCTTCTTCTCCCAGTTTTTNTATTTAGAAATTTTAATGACATATAAAGCTTCAGTGGTGAAAGAAGCACTCGGTGCATTTAATATTACTGAACACAAGGATGCAACCATTAATCCGCTCTCTTGAACTGTGTTCTGTAGCACGTTTTTGAAAGGGGAAATAAAGTTATCTCTTTAACAAGATAATATTGGCAGCCAGAATGAATCACAGCTATAGTCACTTATGATGACTCCAACAACTCTCCTCTTCCTCACAATGCTATTATCTTTCAACTTACCTTGACTCACAGGTTGTTTGCAATGGAGTCATCTGCATTTCAGAGTTAAATAATATACCAATTTAAAAACATTCCCAACCTGTATTATGAAAGTGGCAGTGCTAAAACTCCAATTGTATATATAACCATTCTTTCCCGGAGACATCTGTACTGGGCACTGACTTTACTGAAATGATCTTACAGTGATGTATTAATCACTGTAATAGTTCTGACTTCATCTTGTTAAAGTTCTTAACTACTGGACAACTATTTTTACTAATAAGGAAGCAAAATAACTGTCGTGGTTTAGCCGCAGATGGTAACTAACGCAGCTGCTCGCTCACTCCCCCCCAGTGTCATAGGGGAGAGAATCTGAAGGGTAAGAGTGAGAAAAATCATGGGTTGACATAAAGACAGTCTAATAGGTAAAGCAGAAGTCACGCATACAAGCAAAATAAAACAAGGAGTTAATTCACTGCTTCCCCTTGGCAGGTTGGTATTCAACCATCTCCAGAAAAGCAGGGCTCCGTCATGCGTAGCAGTTGCTCAGGAAGACAAACACCATAATTCTGAATGTCCCCCCCCTTCCTTCTTGTTCTCCCAGTTTTTAATTGCTGATCATGATGTCATTAGGTATGCAATACCCCTTCAGTCAGTTGGGGTCTGCTGTCCCAGCTGTGTCCCCTCACAGCTTCTCATGTACCCCCAGCCTACTCACTGGTGGGGCAGTGTGAGGATCAGAAAAGGCCTTGACTCAGTGTAAGCACTGCTCAGCAGTAACAAAAGGTCCCTCAATTATAACACTGTTTTCAGCACAAATCCAAAACATAGCCTCATATTAACCACTAGAAAAAAAAACCCATCTTTATCCCAGCCAAAACCAGCACAATGGTTTATATTATGAAATTGACTAAAAGGTGGGAAAAGTGTCCAAAAGTATTTAGTTGGTTAGTTAAAAAGCGGACATTTTTGAATGAGGTGAAAAATAACAAGAGAGACAAGTTATTTTTTTGAGAAGACAAGTTATTTTTTTAATAAGAAAACACTGGGTCAAGCAATGGCTCCCTTGATCACCACTTTTGTCATTCCAAGAGCCAAACATATGCTCTCCATCTGCAGAATTTCCATTCCATATTGAAGACCAGAAAATAAAACTTAATGAGCCATAAAATAAGTTTATTTCCCATGAGCCAGATTCTGATCTGTTACTCCTGCAGATTACTACATTCCCTTCTATTCAACACCACTGAATTCTCATTGCCACACAATTTCATTTATCAAAAGCCTGTGGTCCTGCACAGTCACTTTATAAGTATACATAAAAGATGTTAAAAACAAATACAAGTAAAGTTTTTCTCCCAGAGAAGAGGTTTTTTTCAAAACACACCTAAGCAATCTGGAAGCACAAGTGCCACTTGCCATTGATGAAACTTGTTTTTCCAGTTCGTGGAGGCTGGTTCTCCCCTAAGAATTCCTATAGCAGATTTTCAGAAGTCTAAATCTATTTCAGGCATTAGCAGATCCAGCATAAAGCATCTTACGATAGTAGGAAAAATTTAATTTTGCCACACCAGTTTTGTCAAAATAATGTTGGGATTTTTACTTCTTCTATAGATGAAATAACATGGAATTAAATGATGTCTACAAGGGAAGGGAGTGGGGGAAGCATGTGTCAGGGTGCAATTTGGAGGAGTGTGGTAGAAGAATGAGTAAAGTCTGTTTGATATGGAAGAGACATGGTGGAACAGAAAAACTGAGCAAGGTCACTGAAGGGGTTGTGGCAAAGGTATTTTTCGTGCTCTTTCTTCATCTTTCCTGTATCATCTTCCTCTTCGGTAGTACAGCATTTAAGAGTAATTTCTGTGTAACAGCCTCTCCTCACCCTCTTGTAAATAACTCTCTTTTAGCATATAATGTAACTAAGGTTTTCTCTCTTTTTCTCCCTGTCTCAGCAGCCCCTGGGAGTCAGAGTTTCTTCAGCTTTCTCTAGCCCCGGCATGTGTGTGAAAGTGGAAAGGGGGAATGGGAGAGTGCCAGGCTGCTCTAGGGGGCTGGGATTCCTCCAAAAAGTGGTGAAGGGGAAAGGATCCCTTTGCAACTGCTAGTGGGGTAGGTAAGAAGCAGAAATGGCTGTGGCTAGACGCCAAAAAATTCTCCCCCTAGCTATGTCAGAGACACCATGGACACCATGACATGGTCTGATATGTGTGTCCCTGCAAATCTACCCCCAGATGTCCTAAAAACATAACCTGTTTTCTGATTGGTTTTTTTTTTTAGCCAAAAGCCCATGGGATCACCTGTGAGGTTCATGGGACTAACTAATTCCTTGTCATTTTTTAGTAATTACTCCATTTATTTGGCATTTTCCACAAAATCCTTGTTTTCTGTCTATCAAAGTGTTACTCAACAAAAAGAAGTCTTTTAGATTTCTGATGATGGCTAAACCTTACAGTTAAAGAGTCACTAAGCAAGACTTGTGTGTTAAAATAATCATAGTCCAACTAAATGGGTAATTTTTTCTTGAGTGTTATTGCAGCACAGATCAAATTAATAAGTAAACACATGTTCCTCTTATTCCTCCCAGGCCTTCTGGTAAAAGGAACACAGCAGAAGGTATTTTTTCTAGGCTAAAACTTATGTTGCCACGTCGACTATGTTTAAGCATTGAAATATTGATTGAAGAGAGTTTTGAGTTAAATAGCAAGAAGTATATAATGGTATGTTAAAGAAAAGACTGGTTTAATGAGCACATTTTAAGTATTACTTTCTACCGTGAAAGCATTACAAATTATTTAAATAATGAGACCAGTGCAAGAACCACAAGTTTATTTTCTCACTTTCTTCCTATATCCCAAGGCAATACAGATGTTACATCTTCACTGTTTCCCTGCTCCCTAAAAGTTACAGCAACATTAAAAGGCAAATGTCTACTTAATATTTATACAAAGAAAGACATTGACGGGTAACATCTCATCTGAAATGCTTTCTCGTTAGAGAAATTGCATTAGGAACATAATACCTTGCAAGCCTATCTAGGCCAGAAGTCTAATCAAATTAACACCACTTCAGTGCTAATGAGGACTGGTAGTCATTCACTTTAATTAGCCATTCTGAATAAATATATTTTTAGTACCATGTCATTTGGGTAGCTCAGATCTACGATCCCTTCCAACGTCTCGTGACCTTAGTGATGAATTTAGAGAAGCACAAGGAGTATTAGCAGAGGAAGAAGTTGTGATGCTCCCCTTACACTCCTAACAGAAACCAGGTCATGTCCTTGGTGAATGTGCTCCCAATATAAAATGCAGATGATCACAGTAATACGTTACTATATTTGAAACATTGAATGGGATTTGCAGATTGGGGTCTGCATGGTCCCAGTGGGACTTTTCTTAGAGCTGCCGGGAGCTGCAAACCTGAACGTGCAACAGGAGCAAGGGAGACGGCCTGGGAGCATGCACAGGGACAGCAGTAACCTACTAGTCTCCCACACATTTACCTTCGGAAAGGGGAAGCTTGCTGTGTGTTATAAAGCTGTTGACGCACGCCTTCTATAAAAATAAATATTTTGCATATGCGTGTGGACATTTGTTTCACACTAAGAGTGCCCAAGGTGGCTCCAGACCACTGTTGTTAGAAGAATCTTTGAAAATTCATCACATTTTAGCATTAAGTGACAGTTTGATTTTGTTTGATTATATCAATTATGTTGGGATTTTTTCCTAACTTTCTAACTGACGAGGTATACCACCAGATCTTTTGAATAAAGGCATAACATGCAGGTTCATTGCAATCAACTACAGGTGCATTTTAGTTTACTTAACACATGTGAATTCCATTTTAGCTGCAGAATTCAGTCCATACAATTAGGATGAAATGTTCAGTACTTGCTCAGATTCTAATGCAAATAAATCCCTTTAGCTTTACTAAGAACTAGACAGGTGTTACATGGAGAAAATAGGCTTGGCACAGCTTAGGAAAGGTTTGTTTCACTTCCATGGCTTTTCCCTGATCAGCTCACAATTTTTGAGATAGGAAGAGGGAGACAGACTGGGGATCTTCCTATTTACATGTTCTAGAAGGAAACCCTTTCAAGTTGTTGTTATTCAAAGCAAATGTTCTTCTGAATGTGGATTTTTTCTTTTTTTTTAGATGGGGATTATACATTATTATCAATTAATGTCACAAACATAGTCCTTTATCGGGAATAGTAATTATTCTAGAAAAAAAAATCTTTCAGTACTTGTAAGTGAAATTCTGATTCTAAAAATCATTTAATCGCTGTCGTCTATGTATCATTCTGTGCAGATGCAGTGATTATCCTTAAATTCAAATATGTCGATATGATTTGCTAAGCAAAAAGAAAAATATGATTATTTAATGATTTGAATTCAGTAAAGGAGAAACCTCCTTTATAAATTCTCTTTAGCAGTAAAGCAAATTACATTTTTCCTTACCACAAACAAATCTTCCCATGGCAGTCTTTGACAGCAATTGCAAGATATATGGATTCAGATTGCAGGTCCAACATGAATTTAGATACTAAAAATGTACTCTTAAGGAAAAATAAATGGCTGAGGAATGGGATAGGGTTAGTAGAGGCACTGTCATTTTTGTGCAGAATCTCAGAGGTTTTGACAACAACAATAATTTTATTTCCCCTCTCAGTGATCAAGCAGCAGACCAAAGGAAGGAAGCTCTCCCCTGTCAGACTGGCTTTCAACTTAATGAGAGAAAGAAATCAGTGTTTCATGGCATTTTCACTGGGTGCTGGTAACCGTTCAGGCAGTCCTTACTCTGATGCTGACTCATTCTTGCTCCTTGAGCCCATCACTGCAGACATCTCGGAATTATTCAGTTCCTTTAGACATCGCCATGTCTAAAGCTTGCAGATACCCAATTTTCCGAGCTCCTCATAGATGATCCTGAAAAGAACTCCTCTGAAGTGAATTTTTGTACCTCTAAAAAATTGGGATCCTCAGCCATCATTTTTATATTTGCCCTGTGGCTTTTGTGCTTCCCTCACAACTGGGAACTGTCACACTAAAACCTCTATGACACTTTCTCACCCAACTGTGAAGAATGTACTGAAGAAGTCTCCTGTCACACTGTTTTTCCTGTTGGAAACTTCCTACTGAGTTCCCCTCCACTATGTGTGAGTACAAAAATGTAGAAGATTACAGGTAAAATGCCTACCTTTATCCATGTGCATCTTTCTGTTTCTTTGCTAACACAACGCATGGTTTCTTAATTTTGGCAACGGTATGGTTGTGAAGAGGAAGCTTAATAAATTTTGTAGTCCTATAAGGAGCACAGAGCTAAGAATCGGCCAATGTCTTGTTGAAATGAAGGTAGGATTGTTATACAATTACAGTTTAAGGATAAAAGTGAGACAAAATTTTCAGAGAGGACATACCATTTCTTAGACATTCTTATCGTCCGATGGACAAGTACACAAGCTTGTAATTCACTGGATCTTTGATTCTAAAACAGAACCAGGGAGTTTCAAGCTAAGCAGAGTTCGCAAACTGCTCTGAATTTAACTTAATTATGTTAGCTGATCAGACAATTTCAAAGAAAAAAACCCTAGTTTGTATCTGAGCAGAGCAGGATACTTAATCAGAATAGAAGTAATAACATCTGTAGTCCCTGTGGTTTGTAGAGACAGAAAGATGGGTAATTATAGCACAAAAGCTAGTGACTAACTGGAATGAGATTTGAGGAAAATTACGATGTGTCAGATCATTGTGTCTCTCCTGATACAATTATTTTTGACATCCAGTACAGTTATGATTGTGTTTCTGGGCATATTTTTGAAGATCATTTGGAAGTCCTTCATAAACAGGACTGAGAAATTATATACAGAGATACTGTTTTCTGAGAAAAAATCTAGAGGTAACACGGTGTTTCCAGTTTCATGGGAGTGTGCAGCGGTGGCTTTGGGAGTGTGCACCGGTGGCTTGTGTTCAGCCATATAGTTTTCATGAGTACCAGTGATGCAATGGATGAAGTATTTCTTATTTTGGGATTCAATGCTTGTTCATCTAAGGTATTTGAGGCCTTATTTCATCATTAACAGTTTGGTTCACGTTGCCTTTTTACAAACCAGTTCTGTAGGAATCATGTCCATATGCATCTCAAGAGCATCAAAGAGCCTTTAATAGGTAAACAAGCAGTCTTTCCTGCTTCAAGTTCATATCACAACTGAAAAACAAGTCTTTCATGTTATTTTAGTGAGTTCTGGTTGCTTCATATAGATATGGATAGCACATAGTCAGAAATACGGGAAGAACCTGCATTTTACAAGGTTTCCTGTAAATAGAAAAGCTAATAAAGCCCAATTTCCTAAGATTTTGTGCACTTGGGTTAGAATTTCTGCTGTTTAATAAAATGGAAGTGTGCACTGAGTCTTTTCTCCACTTTTGCAGAAGTAGAAAATGGAGTACAGTCAAACACTAGCTATTTTTTACATTGCTGTATCATGAAGGCATCCTATTCAGGGCCTTCCACTGTGCTGTGCCACACATGCTGGGAGAAAACATCCACCCTTTTCTTACCTTGAGAGTCTGCAGATGAAGCAGAAGGTGGCAAATACTTAGGACACAGATAACTGGAGAAAGTAGAAATAAGAAACATTGGTCTGTAGATAGAAACAAAGGAAATGGAAGACATGGATGGACAGATGTGTGAAGTTTTATGGGTCTTGTGATGAAAGAAAGTAAAGAAATCAATGAAGCTATGTGAATATTTACAGACAATTCCTCCTAGGAGGCTCTGTCATGACCTAGGACATGAAAAATCCCAAAGGTGTTTTGTTTTCAAGTGTGTGACACAGTTTAGTTTCGCTGCCCATCAGAGAACAATCAGGTGGAATGTGTTACCTATGGAGATACTAGGCTCTTTGTTGATATTTGAAAAGAATATCATTACAAGCTCCAGGGAGTCTAAGTGACAGATACTCAAATTCATGTATTTATGTGGTTACTACAAAAATACAGAAATGGCTAAGTGATTTTGAAATCTTACAGAAGAACAAGCCCAAAAAGCAAAAGAACAACAACAGATATAGAAAGAGCACCAGAAATGCATTGCCTTATAATGTTTAAATTCTTCTCAACACCCTGCATGCCGCTTAATACTTTCTTTGCCACTTAATACTTCTTTTGCGCTATTATCAGCAATCTCTTTGTGTGTTAAACATTTCGGTGCTCCGCTAAGACTACAGAGGCTGGTGAAGCTTGGGTTTTATCAAAGAGTGGCAATGATATGTGGAATGAAGGAGAATGTAGTAATTATTTGTAATCTCACTTTAGCATCAGATTACACTATTTTTTTTATTATCTCTTCAGGACAGAGAGCACTTGTCTTTGGTTGCATGCACAACACCAATAGGACTGCAGTGAGTCCCTGTATTGCAGTGATGTGCTGCACCTGAGTAGTCATGTTCCAACCAGAAGAAAGCCTATAATATATATCCCTAAACGTCTCTCTCCTCAAATTGTTCAGGTACTGACATTCTTCAAGTAGAGAAACAATTCACATTTGATAGAATGAGGTCACTTCTATTAAGACGTTTGCAGGCTGCTAAAATTTCCCAGAAAAAAACGTGTAAACCACGGACTTTTAAAGCATTTTGCAAGTTTTTCCTCACAGCCCAGGGAACTCTCTGGTCTTTTAGTGCCACAAGTGCTACAGAAAAGAGAAGCTATTGCAGGAAACCCACACATTTCAGATTAGTTTGAATTTGGCAAAGACTTTTTGTGTGTAATTGTTTCCACTCTAATATTTTTGCGAAAAGGGAAAGTAGTACATACATCAAAGGCTCGTACTTGCATGCATATCATTATCAGAAATCTTTGTGCAGTCATCTAGAAAATCCAGGCGAGGGTTTTGAATGCTTTCACTGAGCAGCAAACTCTGTGCTGTGTTGGGATAAGGAAGCAACAGCGTATTATTTAGACCAAATGTTTAAAAGAGTAGTTGCATCAAATAATTTTCAAATAGTCCCCGGGGTGAAAAATATTGTCACAAGCCACTCACTGAGTAACAAATAAAATACAAAAATCAGACTGCATAACTTAGGAAGAAGAAAAGGATCTAGCTCATTAAGTGCTTTACTGTCAATGACTTGTTCGTTCCTTTTTCTTCCATAAGGTCTTTACTCAGTAAATGTGCAGTCCTGCTCTCCTGGAAAGAGATGGAAGTTTTTCACATGGGGTAGGTAATGAGTGGGGTTGTCACCAGAGGAAGTAGTTTTGCTCTCTCCACCACTCTCTCCAGTCCAAACCCTGTCTCTGTTGTACTTCTTTCTTATTTCATCAGCTGCAGGCACTTGTCTTAAGTCAGGGCCCTGAGTGCATCCCCTCTTCTCTGGGGGTTTGGCTGCAGGGGCTCAGGGCCATGAGAGCAGAGTCGGTGGTCATGTGGAGATCTCACCCAGAGAAATCTGGAGAGGGACACCACAAGGGCTGGCCCTTGGCTAGAGGGTCTCTTTCCTGATGGCCATGTTATGGAGATTGGCTCCTGGTGGAGAGGACAACAGGGAATGGGTTTGCTCTTTTTGGTCGCAGCTGAAAACTAATCACTGCGTACAGCATTTACAAAAGGAGGAATGCAAAAGTCATTCCACTCAAATCATCTACCTGTAGTAGGGCCCGTAGGCACATCAATTTTAAATCCTTCTGTGTCAGTTGCTACCCCAGCGCAGTCTCTGCTTCAGACTACCTTAACCATTTCTGAAATTGGTCAGCTATAAAATAATTGCATTTCATGGTACAGAGCAAAGTTGTGATTAAACTACCTTTGGGACCGTAGCATCTTAGAAGGCTCACCAGTCCTTCTGCAGTATGAGATAATGGCCTTATTTTGAATTCCCACATAATCATCTTTGCACATGTATGTGAATGGGGTTGGAGGGAAAGAATATACTGTGGATTTGTGACTGGTTTGGCAGGTACCTAGTCAGCTGTGACAAGGTAGCTGAAAGAGCATTTATCACAACAGGAAATGTTAATATCCACTTGGAGGGGAAAAAAAGCAAAGAAAAAATGAAAACCCAAATGGAGAATTTCTGCAGTAGTTAAAATCAAGTAGTTAAGTACAAATGAGGGGTGAACAAATTTTTAAATACAAATAACAGTGAACTTGTTTGGGGCTTGAGTAGCTATCTTCATATGCTAAGAAATATAAAAGCCACTTAAAAGACAAGATATATTAAAAAAAAATCCCGAAAAACCCACCAGTTTGTTCCTTTTGAGGAAAAAAAGGACATAATTAATTACTTCCTCATGAGTCTCGTACCCTGTATTTCCTCTCTGAATCCAGTATCTCCAGCTGCTATTTCACCACTGGTAGACAGGTTTGTGATATACTCTGAGCAGACTGACAGTGGCAGGTTAGCATTGCAGCCCAATGTTCATCTCATGACTGATGTGACATCCAGCATGTGATCTAGTGGGATATTGCCCTTTTCTCACTCCTTGAGAAAGAGGCTTCCTAGGAGGTCTGGAGATGCCTCCTGTCACTGTGATGAAAGTCTTTGTGTATAAGACTGATCCAGGTGTTATTCTAATGTTTTTAATCTGTAGATATCACACTGGCTTTTGTGAGCAAGGCTGGCAAGGTGATGCCTATAGTCCACTAAAAAGAGCTGGAAACAAAACCTAATCATAGGAATCTGTGCATCTAGCTGAGGTACATGAGATACACAGGGCTAACAGTTAAACAAGTAGGTTATACCTATTCTGGTGATTTGAACAGTGCTAGGGCATGGGCACAGACTCCACAGCTCAATTGTAGCATGAAATTGTCAGAGCAGCCCCTGCCAGTGTTTTCGCTGAACAAACCAGAATTATTTCAGACAACTACCAAACAATTCCTGAGACTTGCAACAGGTCAGAGTCAATTTCAGAAAGCCCAGCTGGGTGTTGGTTTTGGATGTTTAGCTGTATGGATGGGGACAGAGCACATCAGTTGGCCTTAGGGCCAGGGAGTGTGCCCCAGTATTGTTTAGTTTACCAGTACAGCTGTGACCCAGTTGTCCACATCACAAAGTGATGTTTCACCTTTTATATTATTACTTCTAGCCCTCAGAGTAATCCTTATGAAAGCCACACATGGCAGGTGTGACACAGAACCCACAAAGGATCACAGGGTTGCAGGTGGGACCACCATAATGTTATGATGGAGACTTCTCCTTAGGCCGCTGTGTCTTATAGACCATCTAGTCTTGTTTCAATGGACACCCTAGGTGTCAATTTTCAGATGAAATGGATCACCCTTTAAGCTGCATTCACTAGATTACACCAGTTTATACTGACCACGTACCCATTGACTAGTGGGAGCTGAGTTCATATGTGGACTTCTCCATGTAGACACACAGAATTACGTATCTTCATCTGAAGATGAATCCCATCCTCTGTGGCTGAAAATATACTGTAACTGGAGCAGGTAATTGCACTGCACCTTGGTAGCATTCAGAATACTTTATAGGTCTATCAAATCCTCTTCTAGGATGCAGTTTGCTACTAGTGTGCAACCCTCACTTCTGGATGAAATTGGATCAGGACATGAAGCTAAGAAAAGGTCTTTCTACTTCTAATCTGATGATATTTCACTTGTGGATTAAATTTTTTACAGTGAAGGGGGTGAAACCCTGTCACAGGTTGCTCAGAGGGGTGGTAGATTCTCCATCCCTGGAAACATTCAAGGTCAGGTTGGACAGGGCTCTGAGCAGCCTGATCTAGGTGAAGATGTCCCTGCCCATGGCAGAGGGGTTGGACTAGATGACCTTTAAAGGTCCCTTCCCACCCAAACTCTTCTATGATTCTATGGAAATTTTTCACCAACTCTTCTCATGGGTATTATTTGCTACGGATGATGAGCACAGAGTTAGTCTTAATTCACTCTGTGAACCTAAACCCGTCAAGTGGTCTTCGAAACAACAATTTTCTAGTTCTGTTATGCCAACCTCACTTGCATAAGTCTGTGTTTTTATCAAAACTTCCCCAGTTTTCATGACAAAATCCCAACCTAAATTTGCATGGAGTGTTTTCATAAAAATGCCAACAGATTGGATTAATATATAAGCACATTTATCTTAACGACCATCAATATTCATTGAACTCAATGTTAAGTATCACCTGAGGAAAAGCCAAAGTCATTATTTATTTAGTGTCTCAATCAGTCTTCATATTCTTGGATGGGAGTGAGTCAATATATCCTATGTCACCTGAGACATTCACTGTTACAGTTACTCAGCTAATCCCAACCAATTACATAGGTTGCTAGTAGAATTTTTGAATTAATACTTGAAAGAAGCAATTATATTAGTGGCCTCAGGGGTAGCAAAGATGGAAAAATTGAGAGGAGAAAGAAGAACTCTTATTCACTGAGCTAAAGTTGGTGTATACTTATTTGCCTAAGTGCTTCCCTCATTAACGGATCTCAAAATATTGGTTTTGCTGTCCTCCAGGAACAGAAACTCACTGGGTCAAAAACCAGGCTTAATTTAAAATATATTTTAAGTACATCTGAATTTTATTTCTGTATGTATGAATTTATGAACTGAATTTTGTAATTGTGCTGTACAAGAATTTATTTGAAGTTGCAGAGAAAGAGTTGAGGGAACTGGATTTGAAATGGGACAGGCATGAGGTCTACTTCTGATCTGATTATGTTTATAGAACCATAGAATATCTTAAGTTGGAAGGGACCCATAAGAATCATCAAGTCCAAATCCCTGCTCCTTGCAGAACAATCTGTGTACGTTTTTGTGAATGCCTTCATTTCCCTGTTTCTCTTTTTTCTACCCTTGCCCATCTTATCTAACTGGGAGGTTAATTTGCAATTCATCTCACCTATCTTGCTGCCTATAATGTTGACATTTATATTTGTGCTAACCCCTCAGGCTTCCTTTCTAATCAATGAAGAAAGATGGGTTCTTTTGCTCTGCATTTCATTTGAGCTATTTTAGACATCAGCTAAAGCTGATGAGATAAATTCTCTCTTAAATATGCTATTTCTCCCTGTTGACTATGAAGGAATCCTGGGGTGACTGTTGTGGGTGGAAGTGTCTATGTTTAATAGACTAAAATTAATGCCTTTGGAACCATGGAACTCATCTCTCTGGACTTGCGGCTGAACCCTCACAGCAAACACTGCACAGCATGTAGCAAAAGAAAAAGGACTCTCCCTGGCAAAAGACAGAACAGGAGCAGTATGAGGGACAGCTTAATTTCATTTAAACCATGTGCAAAGGCCAGGAAAGGGAGAGGCATGCATTTTTTGGAGGACTACTTTAAACAAATGGTGGCGTGGAAGCCAATGACATCAGAGGAAGTGATTTCAGGAATGTTGAATCGGACCATACAACATGCAAAGCGATCTGAGTGACAAACCAAGATCTAGTCACAGGAAGCATTCTTGCTGCCTTTGCTGAAATCTTCCCAATTTAGAATCTGTTGTAAATCATCCCCATTTGTTCTAGTGTGAGATAATTCCTATTCAAACACGTTTGGCTGAGGTGATGTCACCTGTGCAGCTTTAACTGTGAAAACGGGTTTGTGTTGACCCAAAGTCAGTCACTGATGTACAAAGTTAATGGAGGTGGGCAATATTTGGTAGTTCTCTGTCACCAGTGTGAGAAGTATAATTGAGGAGGGATCACCCTCAGTAAGGCATTGGATGTGATGCACATCAGTCCTTGCCTAGCAGCTAAAGGAGGAGATCGCTCTAACCACAAGCATCTGAAATTTGCTGGAAACCATATTGACTTGACAGTGGTTTTGAGCACAGGTTCTTCTGTGTTCTGCCATCAGCCTTAGTCCCAATAGTCTCATTTCTGCAGCAGTGCTTCTAAAGATGCTGTGCATGAGGAAAAAAACTAAGTGCAAGTGGCATAAATTTAAATCAGATCTATTTTTTATGTATCAAGACTTCTTAAAAAGCTGTGCATTGCAGCACATGAAATGAAACAAAAGAACTAGACCATGAGATGCTGTAGGCTATATAGTTCAGCCTGAGCTTCTGCTCTCCTTCCTCATGTCCCTTGTTTCCTCTCAAGTACAATTTAGAGGGTAGATTGATAGCACAGCTAGCTGGGGGATTTGATTCTAGACACATAAAAGGATTTAGGTGGCTGTATGTGGTGTTAGCATCTGTATCCCCAGGCTGCTTGTCCCACCAGTGCTCCACAGTCAGTAAGCAGATAGGGGAGTCAGTGAAAATAGTTAAAAAGCCAGGGAAGGGGCATGTGCTCTGTCTTCCTTAAATTATTCCTTCTTTTTCCTTTGGAGAATTAAATTACGCTACATTATTAAGACAGTTTTTGGTAATGTAAAATTAAGTAGATTAAAGATTAAAACACTCCAAACAAAGGGGGGCACAAAAGTGTTTCCGCACCCCTAGATCTGAGTGAGAAACATGGTTGCATCTCATATTCCCTATTAAGATAGTATCAAATACACTGTCTTTCCATGTAAGTCCAAATTTCTCATTAAAAAAAAAAAAAGAGAACTCTGGAGTCGTAGACCAGGTAGGAGTTACAGCCTGTCCAGGTCCCCTTCCACTTCATACCTGCTCAGCCCAGCCAAATTCGATGCAACCATAAAGAGTGAGGATGGAAGTGTAAGAGCAGGGTGGTTATGTCCCTCATCAAGATGGGAATTAGCCAGGGTTGTATTTCCCTACCCAGCGATTTAAGGTTTGTTGCACAAATATTTTTATTTATAAGATTTTATTTTCTCTGCATAGAATGAGCCACCTGACACCACAGGTGTCCTGTGACTCAGACTGGCAAAAGAGAATTCGTTCATAAACTCAGGATTTTTATGCACTGATTTCCCAGCTCTGATTTTTAATGCAGCATGGTTCTGGTTATGTCTGGTCTGGTAACCAGAAAGGCCTTGGCAAAGAGGGGAGAAAGGCTAAAGATCCCTTTTAGGTATGAGAGAGGTTCCTTCCTATTCATGAGGGGAACTCTATTCACATAGTACTTGTTACAAAGCAAAGGGAGATGTTTCTATTGTATTGGGGAAGGGAGGGGAGAACTCCTTTTAAAAAGTATGGCATAAAACCCATCCCATTCTGAATAACGGAGATGAATGCAATTCAGTAAAACATAAGGTCTGGGAGACTCCAGGGGTCTGTTATTAATTTTACCATTAGCTGGCAATAAACAACATCACTTTCACTGCTCTAGTTTTCTCATTTTAAAATGAGTATTAGGAAACTTTCTGCATGGAGACTGCTTAATTAATTGACATTTGTAGAGCAATTTCAGTTCCTTGGAGGAAAAGGGCTGGAGGAGAGCTAAGCCTTACGGCAACAAATAGATTGCAAAACTCAGAGTAGTTTCCAAAACCTGTGCGATCCCTGTTGTATGTTTATCTCCCTCCTGCCCTTTAATGCTACCTACAGTAAAATAGACAAAAGGTGCAAATAAAGCTGCAGAGGTTGTGGAGTGTTGGGTGAGCGAGAGAAATAAAAATTTATTCTTACAAGGTAAAGGGGCTATGTTTAGAAGAAGGAAAAGTCACTTAATGAAGGCAGAAAAGGAAATAAGCAGGTTGTGAGCTGAATTTAACGTAGCCTTGTGGTGTGCCTGTGCTCTGTACTTTACCAAGCAACCAATATATGTATATTGCTACCAACCTACACACAGATTCCTAAGCATGAGGAACACGATAGGGGGAAGGAAGCTTAAAACTGACTCACTCCAGGATCATGGGCCTTTCTATTTTATCACAAGTGGAAGGTTTTGAAAAGAGAAAGGTAAAAGCAAGTGTAATTGTTTCCCCCGGTCTGTGAATCGTTGGTTCACTCTTCCCATGTAACAGAGGTGTTCCACGTCTTTTTTGATAACAGCAAGTGGAAGAGGCTGGAGTGATGGTGAAGGTGAGGAGTACACCATCTCATTAGCTTCTGGTTTGCATGACTTTATTAGACAGACCCTCTTCTGTCTTTGGCTAAGCTGCAACAACACAGTTTCTTCTTTACCAAATGAGCTGTGACACTAGATGCAGCTGGTCAGGATGACAAGAAATTTCCTAAATGGCTGATCTGATGGATAGTCAAGGAAGCAGGAGAACTGCACCAGCAAGTAGATGAGAGAGAGCTTTTCCTGAAGTCCTGCATAAAGTGGGATCAAATTCTAAGAAACTTCTCTGTTCATGAGCTGCCAAAGGCATCCCAGAGCAGTAAAGAGCATCACTCCGGGCAATACCTGGAAAACTATGACCAGCTCTAGCAGCAGCCTCTTTCCTTTAGGAACTTTAGGAAGTCTGCACTGCCAATGGACTTGCTTTTTTCCCTGGAGCTGCCATAACTACACCAGGCAGCACTGCGACATGCAGGACTTGAGAAAATTTAGTGTAGGCATCCTTCCCATCCTCAAAATCTGCTCATCTGTTATATGGAAGGCAGCTCTGATGGACTGCTCTCCTTAAAAAACCTTCTCTAAGCCTGTTTTGGGGGAAAATAGTCAGAATTGGACTACCAGAAAAGTTGAAACTGACTGGGAAGGTGTGAACCATGGTTTCCTCCTGCCACAGAACAACTGCTGTGTTTACTGAGGCAGAGTAATCCTTTTCCTCCCACTCTCTGGGAAGGCAGGATCAGGAACAGAGAACATGCTTTGCATCTCAGCCCGGGATGAAGAAACCAGGGGGAGCAATAATAAATCTGTATCCCCTCAGCACTGTGAATTCTCTCTGTTCATCAAGTACGTTGTCTGTAGTATCAGATAAGATGCTGTTTATCTGCCTTTTGAGGTTAAACACAGTCTCAGGAGATGCAGGATGCATATCCTTTACCCCTCTAATCTTCGGTGGCCCCACTGTTTTAAGGGTTAATAATTACAGCAGCCCTTTCTTGCTCCACGGTAGTGCAGCCTACTGTGATACCTTGCTTGTAGCTCCCAGCACTATCTTCTCCTCTAGCTGTGAAATCCAGGTCTCTTTCTCACACAGGCTTTTTGCTTTGGTCTACCTTCATCCCAGTCTCTCAGACTCTCTTTGTACTCCTGCATTGCAGCTTCTCCCTCCATTGCCATCTCCCTGCTCAGGTTCTGTTCTCCCTGTAAAAACCCAGACATTTCTCCTGACAGAACATCATGGCATTGACTTGTTCATGCTGTTATCTTTCTGTTCTCGTATTTCTATTTCTTTCTATATTGTTTGGATCAGAAGTTCTTAGCAGGAAGGACTATCTGTTCATATGTGCTTACTATGACAGGGCTGTATCCTCTTCCATCTCTTCACATTTTTGTGATAAAAGTCATTCATTCTTCAGAGAGGTGTTTGGGCAAGGTAGTATTGAAGCCCACAGTAACAAAAACTATCTTGTATACATGGAAACTTTCAGGACTAGATTACAGAGTTCCGATCAAATTTCTTTTTTTTCCAAATTGCCTTCATCTAGTTTTAATGCAGCACATTCACATGACACTCTTAATCCCAGAAGTATTTGTAGCATTAATGCATAGGGCTGCCTGTTACGCCACTGTATCTCTGAAACTCCTACTGATACCAACCGAGTTAAAATCTAGCAAAAGTAGATCAAGGGCTGTATGCGCAAAAATATTTTACCATAACTTTGCAGTTGGATATTTACAGTTCTCTGGAAACCTCATCCTAATACTCGGCAACAGTTAAAAAACCAAATAAAATGTTAGGACGCGTTAGAAAAGGAATGAAGAAAGAATCAAAACGTATCATTATGCCACTGTATATATCTATGGCTTGCCCACATCCTGAATACCAATGAGCCCAATGAACCTTCAAACAGTAGAAAGATGGGGAAATGAGGATGCCTAGAAACAACAAAAAATGTTATGCAAGGAGAATGAAAAGAGTGAAGATGTGTCAGATTGAAGATGAAACAGAAGAAAATGTGACAGAGGAGTCTGCAATCATAAGTGCATGAGTGCTGTGGAGAAGCTGAGTTGAAAAAAATATTATTTTTTTTTTATTTTAGAAAATGAAGGAAAACCTAATAAAGTAACAGTGAGCGCTCTTTCACCTGATGCTTTATAAAACCATGGGTCTTATTGTTGGAGAATAATTGGGATGCCAAAAAATGGGTTTACACAGGTTAAAAATGGTTGGGTGTGTTTATAGGAGGAAAATCTAGCCACCGAAATGTGGTAATAAGAGTGCTCTTTCCAAATCAGAGAGTCCCTAAAAAATCAGGCAGCTGGAAGCTGGGAGTGCAGGATCAACTACTCTCCCTCTGTTATTTTACGTGTTCACTAAGCATCTGCTGTTGGGCATTAGGAGAAACAGGATTGTTCTAGATGCACTCTGGTCTTACCAAACGTTACTGTGTTTATGTTCCCATGACCTTATTTTTCCAACTACAAAGAGAAAGGTGTATTCAAAGAATCAAAAAAGAGATTGACAGTTTCCCAACTTAAATAGAGGCAGATGAAAAATAGGTCTCAAGTCTTCCACTTTAATAAATAAAATTTAAAGCTACAGCCAAGTAAATGTGTTTGTGGTGTCTGTGGTTTAGGGTATATAGTATTTCAATATTAATATGTAATTTTTCATGCTAGGAGGAAAGAAGCACAGAATACTTACAGAATACCTAGTAAATATGTCCCTTACATCTGCATCTTTCTATACATTCATCCATAGACAGATTTATCTTCTGCCTTTCTCCTCCTGCCCCCAGCCCATACCACACAGACTGAAAGGATTCGTTTGAGAGGGCTCAGTCAGATGCCACACTCAAACCCCTCTGTATCAATAGGCAGAGAGAATACCCTACAGCTGGGAGGAAGGGAAAGACTAAATTACTTCACGGATGAGATGAATGCAACAAGAGAAGACTGGATTCTGGTGGAGCATATTTTGTTCCAAGACTAAAGCTCTTCCAGAGCAGCTGTTCCATCCTTACACAACTCTCAGCACTAGTGATGTCTGAGTGATTTCTGACAGAGCACTGAGATCAACATAGAATCATAGAATGTGTTGGGTTGGAAGGGACCTTTAAAGGCCATCTGGTCCAACCCCCTGCAGTGAGCAGGGACATCTTCAACTAGATCAGATTGCTCAGAGCCTCATCCAGCCTGGCCTTGAGCATCTGCCTTGTGAAGCTTGTTCATTTTATCATCCTTCACCGGGGAGAAACCAGTGTATGCAATATTATGTTTTGCTAGGAAGGAATTGGCTTGGGGTTTTCTTTAGGTGCAGAAGACTTGTTTTAGGTGACCTCACATGGCATCTGTGATGAAGTCAGACATCTATGATGGCATCTGTATTCAGAGGAGCAATTAACAATGCAGATCACCTGCTCAGCAGAGCTCTCAGACCCAAGCACCTGCATCAAATAGATAAAGATCTTCTTTTGGACCCTTTCAAAGCCTTCCCTCATCCCTGCCTTAATTCTCTGCAGAAACTGAGCACATACTTTAGTAGGACTAGTTGACAAAGAAATGCAAATATATATGCAAAATATCTGAATGAGTTTGGTGAATTAGATGCCACATTCTGTCCCCAGCACAGAGATGGGCTGAAGGTGTTCAGTTTAGGTTCTGTGTCTAGCTTAAGGCTTAAGGCTTTGAGCTGCTGCTTCTTTCCACATTTCACATCTTTCAGATGCGATATGCAGGTGATGATGGGAAAATCCCTTGCCTTTGACTGTAATCAGAAAATAGAAAAGCTTGGAGCCAAGGAGGAGGGAGAAGAGTGGGAGATCTGACATAGATGTAGTAAAGGGAGTAGGTGGTGTTTGATTTTCTTTTCTTAGAGTCTATTTTTTAAAAAAGATAAGACAGCAGCTAAGCTGCTAAAATTAAATTCTGAGGGGGACTCTGAATTTCAGGATCTTCATTAGTGCATTGCTTTGGATCTAAAGCAGGCTGTGGATGTGGGTGTTTCTTTCCTATTTTGAGTAAGCAAATTCCTCAGGGCCTCCCCTGTTCTGCTTTTGAAAAATATCTGATGATTTCTTAGCTGTACAAAACTCACCAGAATTTACCAACTTCAGAGCTTTGCAGCCACCCCGGAAGTTTTGGCTATTATTTTCTTACAGATTTTGGTCTGGGGCCACCAGGTGTTAAAGGGTTTATTTGTGATGCTGCCATATGGGACATACTCAACCTGCTCATAGCAGGTGTCAGCAGGAGACTTGTGATTTCTTCTATCCACTGACAGCAGAGTCAGAAAGGGTCTGGTAACTCTGGATAGCAGGTGTCTGAATCAGTGTCTTGATCTACAACACCCTAACAACTGTGATAAGGATAAGTTTATCTATGGCAGGTGGTCTGAGAATGGACCTAACCAGGGTCGTGTCAATATAAACAGAAGCCGTTGTGATTAGTTTTGGCCTCTGGGCTGGTACTCAGATGAGAAAAGAAACATTAGCCCATAATTCTGCTCTTTCTGTAGTGCTAAACAGCTCACTCCTTCCCAATGGAGAGAAGACAGGGTGCTCCTAGAGGGGAAGGCGGATTGTGTTGTCTGCTTTCCATGCAGCATCTGCCTCTGAATTACCTGAGTAGCCGGCTGCAGAGTGTATGAGGCTAGATTGTGTTTATGCACACTGGGTAGTGAAAAGGAGAAGAGCCTGGTCAGCCTGCTTGGTTTCACTGATGAAAATAAATGCGGAAGTCACTTCTCTGTGACAAACAATGTGCTGCTATGACAATGGCCATACCTCTGTTCCCATTCTTTGAGGAGCTGCCTCATCACCAAAACATGGTTGGAAAATGTTCATTAGTGTGGCGTATGTAAGTCAGCGCATAGATGACCAGATGCCTTCTGATTTCTGTCTTTGAAAGGGGATGCCTTTTATTATCAAGCCAGTAAACCATGATGGAGTCATAGAATTCTGTTGCTGGAGCATGGTGCTGAAATCCTGCACAGTTCACGGATTGGTGGCAGGACCATTTATTGTGTGGACAGAGCTGCTGTTCATGCTCATTAGCTCTATATGCTGAGTATCTTCATCAATGGATAGGGGCAGCTGCTATTAACATGCCCTGGCCTGTTTACAAGGGTAAATCACTTGATTAGATTACATCTTTTATTTCTGTGATCAAAAACAATGGCCCATGGAAAAGAACAATGGCCTTAACTCTTTCAGCTTGAAAAGATACTCACATTTGAATAATAGGAGTGAAAAAACTTATTTTCTTTTAATTCTGTGTTCAGTAACTGAAAAATTAAAAAAACCCCTTACACACCTGCAGTTGGACTGGGTGCTTCATGATCTCAGTCTAGCAATCTGGGGGACAGATACACCACAGGATCTGCACCTCCTCTGACATTAGCCCTTGGACTCTCTTGAGAAGAACAACCTGAGCATTTTGCAAGGTGTTCTGGTATGAGAGGGCTGCAGGAAACATGCACATGAAGCCATTTTGCTTCTGGTTCTGCAAGCCCAGCCTTCTGCCTGGTTTCAGTGTAGTTATTTACCGCCTTACCAGGCACAGAGAATGCTTTGTGACTGAAACAATCACTGTGGGAATACCAACACAGCCTTAGCTGTGTTCCAACAAGCTATACGACAGGGAGACCTACAGGGCATGAAAAACTTCCTTAAAGGGGGAACACTATTTTCCTCACATATCTTTGGCCTCCTTCCATTTGCTACTATGAATTCTTGGTGCTCTAGATACGACTGCTGTCAGCAATGTGATGACACGACCACTCTCTCGAGCCTATTTGCCCTTCCTTGGAACTCTATGGTGAGAGGGGAGATGCCTTTTCTTTCTCTGCCCTTGGCATCCTCATGGGTACAAGGGAGGGGTAAAAGGACTGGTCCATACACTCCTTCAGTGTGTTACTATTCCTCCTTCTTTTTCCATTTCTTTTTATGTCTTGACCCTGACCCACTTTTAGGATGGGTAGTAGATATCTCCCTTTGAGGAAACCTCTCCAGACTGACATGCTTTGCGAGCAGAGCCCTCCTAATTGCATTTCTCACAGGATAACCATCCTGAAGGAGTTGCGTAATCCTCCCTTGCACTGTCCTGCTGATGAACTGCAAACTGACACTATGTAAAAATAGTTGAAGCTTGGCCTCCTTTCTTCTTTTGAGACTGTTTTAGAGAGTTTCTTCAGAGCTTCACTTAACACATTTAGTTATTTGCGTGTGGTGCAACTACCTTTAAATTCTGCTTTATTCATCTCTTTCTTTTTTATTCCTTTGCATGCCCCTAGCGTTATCTCTGGAATTTACTGTCTTTCAGTGTATAGAAAAGCCTGTGTGGACTATGAAGAGGAAAGGAGTCTTCATTCATTCACTAATTCAAAATCAGCTACCAATTGCTGTAGTTTCATCTTTTTTTTTTTTTTT